>JAJEKV010000089.1:4202459-4295410 GCA_021234155.1 Isoetes taiwanensis | reverse complement strand
CGGATACTTGTAGGTGGGTGTCACCTCCCACTTATTTGCCTCGATAATAAATTGGATGAAGGGGGCCTTGGATGGCGAGGATGAGATTAGGACCACCTTGGTCTTGGCCAGATTGGCGTTCATGTCGTGGCTTTGTGAGAATGTATCGAGCATCTAAGTGAGGCTACATATCTCACGGGTGTGAGCTAAAGAGGTCAACATCGTCTGCATAGATGAGTTATGCGATGACGATGCAAAAGTTGGGTCCGCCACCCCCATTATCCATGAGCGGTGTTCCAAGCGGTCAATGTCTGGACCAAACAATGTTGGGGAAAAGGACATCCACTGGCGGACCCCAATACGCTGAGTGAATTAATGGTTGTCCGTCATCGCATCGCTTTGTACAACTCTCGTACAACACATTATCTTGCATTTTGCATATCCACGAGGGAACCTCTGGTTGCCAATCTTTTCCCCATGTACTTTTCAGAACTGCGGTGTGTCCAAAAACCCCAAAGTCAACAAAGCAACAATATCTGAGGTCCAGTAGGCGGTTTTACGCTATCCTCAACCAAAGTCCTCAATGTGAAGATATGATCAATGGTTGAATCTTAGAGTGCAGAACCACTTGCGTGTGAGCTACTTTTTGTTGTTTATACCACACGGTCAATTTGTTGCTCAATAATGCCTGACTAGCCGGTTTGGCAAACCACCCGGCTGACCATGATTAGGTATTGGTTGAACTATGTGGATCTCGCCCTTTTAAATGGGGACAACTACCTTGCGGTCCTTCTTTGGGGAATCCTTCTGTGGCTTACGTTGAACATAGTGGTTTGGGGCGGTACCATAGGCTCCCCATGCCAGAGGGCAACTCTGCACGCATACCATCGGTCCGTTGCTTTCCCCATTGGCGGCTACCCGAATACTGGGTAACATCATCCTCGTGATTTTCTAGTAATCGGACCATTACGTGGGGGTATGAGTGCTTCGTGTCCCTTGAGGATCATAGAGTTCTGCCGGTATTATTGTTCTTTGCTCATTAGTGATGTTCACAGGTAAAATTTTGGGCTGGCTTTCGAGAAGAACCTTAGCGCCAAGATTCTAGGATGGCTTTCAACATGGAAAACATTTCCCTTTTGATGGCGTGCAATATCTTGAGATTTCTTTGCCATCAAAGCCGCGATCGCGTGTGGTGGCATGTGAAGCATTAGGGATCTGTGATCTGGTGAAACCGGCATTTGTATTCCTTACACTTTCGACATCAAACCGATTCTGAGGGAGAATGTTGCAGTCCCTGTGATACCTCTCGGGCATGCTATCCCTAAACATCTTTTTACTTGATACCAAGGGCTCAATCGGTGACGGATTTCTTTGCTCTAGGCGTGGGGGCACAAAATTCACGAAAGGTCATCTATGAGCATATCGGCATAATCCTTTGCACGCTCATGAAATCAATGTAAGCGAGGTATACAAAGGGGCTGCGTAGAAGGGGTTCTAGCGACTGCCAAATAGCGGCGGAGTAGAGTGGAAAGGTGATCTAAGTCTGTCTCCTCATCTCTCGCATGCGTGCCTTGCCAAAGTATGGTTGATCAAATGTACATCACTTTCGGACTAATAGATAATCGACCACTAGATCCTCCACCACGATTCTCTTGTCTCTGATTGCACTTACAAGAGGAAAGCCCTTTGTGCGGGGCCATTACAAATTACCAAGTCAAAGACACCACATAGTAGAAGCAAGCGCACGCCAAAGTAGCGTGACGACTATCATCCCGAAAGAAAGAACCTGAAAGAACATGATTCATTTCATATATGTGCCTTTGGTTGTAGAATCTTAGCAATGCATTGTAGTGCACTACATCTAGGATACTCATGGCTTCGATTGCCAATTTCTGGCCCTAATCATGTATCTTATTTTAGAGAGTGTGTGGTATCAACTCTCGTAAACAAGATATCCATATACAAAGATCACCTTCTGCCTTGCGTTCCTATCAATTCTTTCTATCTGACTTTAAGAGTCATGATACACATGAAACATGAGGAAGGCATTAGCTCTGCTCTATGTGGCCAGGATTCTCTCTAAAAATTAGGTGTGAAGCCACAAGACTTATAAAATTTGGATCTTTTGATGACGCTCTTAAGTCTTAAATTGATATATTTTGAAATTACAGCTACATCAAAGGTGCTAATTATTAGGTTCCATAATGCGTTCTTAAAGAAGATTTAATTTAAAAAATGAAAAAGGATGGTTAGCTTTCTTTCTAGCCATGGTTTGGAATGTAAGCACATTTCTTCTTGCGTGTGTTTCTCTTTGAGGTCGGTTTGATCCTTGTTGGAAGAAGCGAATGGCATGTCGTTATAGAGGAGCCAGTGGCGGCGTGCCGAGTCAAGGTCCTCCAAAAAGAGAAGTCAGAACTGCCCATTCTACTTCCACCCAGCTGTCCAATATAGTTGAGAAGCTAATACTCACACTGGCTTCTTATTCTAGTTCACATGCATGCCCTAATTTAAGGGGGTTAACTCTCTCTATCACTGGTCATGCGAAATATTCTACCTAACCTATCAGCTTCGTGGATTGCACTTAACCAGCTCGAGGGGAGAGTTAAGCCCCTGGTAAATTCATGAACCTTATAAGAAATTTCACCAACTTGTGACGTTTGAATGGAAACTTGAACATCTTACTCATTCATAATATTGTAAATAGCAAGCATTATTGGACTAGTAACATTTCTGTATCACACGACAATGCTTAATGCAATATTAAGATGTTAAAAGAAAACACGTGGCTTAAATTGATAGGTGAAGGTTTCTTTCGTTTTGTAATAGATAAAGGCCAAGAGCAGGCCATTTCGCCTAGATCGGACCTGGCGAGCCAGGCGAAATGGCCTGCCCTTGGCCTTTACCTTACATAAAGGAACAGATGATATTTCGGCGCTCCTCCTTGATCATTGAAGTTGAAACATCCAAGAAATCCTCAACCCTATGTTAGAAATCAGGTGACCATCAAGAGGACTATTGCTGGATATAAAATGGGCCGTAAAATAAAATGGGCCATTGTTACGGTTTGGTAGGAATGGTAAATTAACATTTCTGCATAAAAACGTTTCTGCATGTTTTGTTTTTCAATTCAATAAAAATTAATCAATTCAATTTAGTTTAATATTTCAAACCGGAAACAACAAAACATATTCTAGAAAGATCACAGCCGTGAAAGATAGGCCGTGGCCACATCCGAGTCGCACATACAACATACGCATTAAGAGTACACTCAGCAAGCTGGGCAGCTATGGCGACGGCAGATCTCCAGACATGGCGCCACATCCTTCTCTTGGTTGCAGCGTTTCTCGTTTCCTTTTGGGTTGTAGCTGAAGCAGCAGAGGACACAAATCATGTCTACAATCCGTGCGGCAATGCAAGGATTCAGAAGCGTGATGGCTTCACATTTGCAATTATCTTCAATAATAATCGGTCAGATTTCTACCACAATGGTGTTCAACTTTCTCCTTGTGACAGGCGCCTCAATCTCTATTCCGGAAGGATAGCCCTTTTTAGACCTGAGGTGGACAAGCTCTCAATCCTTACAATCAATACATCCACAATTTCTCCGGTAAGTGGGCTCTCTCTTTTTCATATCTCACAGTTTCATTTCAAGCTCATCACAGCTGGAATAAGGCAATGTAGGCCTTTGAATCCAATGCTCATATTGGGATTAGGTCAAATATGCATTTCCTGCCAGTGTTGTTTATATATTTTTGGTTTAGCTTATTCAAGTTATTTCCTTGTTATTGGTTGGATTATGGACCAATGGATCAGCATGGTTATAAGTTCTTTTTGTTTATATGCTTTACATGAACATGCTTGTTTCGCCTTTGCTTCTCGAGTTGGCTTCCTTCATACCTAGAATTTAGTACATAAATGTCAAACGCCCATTTTGTAATACGTGCTATCTGTTATATCTTTCAATTTACTCTGATACTATATCATTGCTGCACAGCTACTATTTGCTCAGTCATAGAAACACTTTCTCTTGATAGTATCATTTTTGCTTTAATAGCAGCTCCTAAGAGCTTTGGTAGTTGCAATTGAGCTCAGATCCACAAGAAAATATGGATATATAATGCCCTAGGTAGTTCTCTTCAGAAATGCATAACATGGAATAACCTGGACTATTTTTGTTATGCAGGAATACTATGGATACATGGTAGCATATGCAGGTAGTAAGCCTGCTGCAATATCTACCCCGCGTTATGTTGCTGACAGTAATTATATAGTGACGAGTTTTTCACTGGTATGTAACTAATATTAAGGTTGTTCAGGTGGACAAACTATTAGTTTGCTGCATTCAACTTGTGATATTTTTTTTGCAGGTATTTAACTTTAACAATGGCAGACTTTCAAACATGTTATGGAAAAATGATAACTGTAAACGATGCAGTGGAGGAGACACCTCATTTGTGTGCTTGACAAAAACTGGGGATTGTGCTGTTCCAATCTCTAGTTGCAAACATCGTGGAGGTAAAGTTGACTGCAGTCTGAGCATACAGCTGGCATTTTCAGGTGTAGACAAGAGTTACGAGGTTTTGAATTCATGGTATCAATTTGACAATCTGCATCAGTACTCACTATATGGTCTCTACAAAAGTCTGAAGGATTCATTGACATCAGAATATAATAAATGGTTCTGAGACAGATTGAGTTACCCATTTTTTGTATATTAAGCTAATTTACATGATATTTGTGTGCATATAGCAAACTTAAATCCTCCTCTTTGGGGGATTCATTATTCTGTTTATATTGAAATAGACTATATCAAGCATTCTGAGGGAGAATATGCAAGGTCACTTGCAAATGAGTTTGGAAACTATGCATTATCTAAGGTTCTGTCTTGGATTAATTTCTTTTTATAGAAGGAAATATTACCAGTGTACCATTAATGTTTTTTAAATTATCATAGAACCACCAGTATTCTCAAAATTACCAAAAAGCTATTTATTTTTTATTTATTTTATTACACAAATATACCATCTCTTTTGATGGGGAAAAAAATATGGAGCTATCAATTTCATGCGAGGAACGCAATTCGTGGGCCAGTGCATACCGCTTTTCTGATTGATACATCTGCTTTTTGGATCTTTTCAACGTGCCTTTCACATTTCTCTCCAAGTTTTGACCAAGCTCTCATTTCCACAAACAATGTGATAAATAAATCCTTGCCATGGCATTTATACACAAATAATTCTGGCCTGTCTTTCTTTGCCACTTCTTCTCAACATTCCTTTTTGCTCCTTTGACCAATTGTTTGACATGCACAATTTTTCGAGTACATACGGCATGAAGCAAGATGTTGAGGCTCCCAAAGACGGGAAGAAGATGCAATCTAATTGTTTTTTCTAGGCTTTTCTTCTTTTATACAAGAATGTTCCTAGTGGAAGCATTCTGGGCATGGAAACATGTCGACGCATGGCAGCGTGGAGGCATGTTGACATGCCCAAAATGTTTCCGAAAGGAACATTCGCATTATGTGGAGACAAGGTAGGAGCAGTTCTGTGAGGTAAATTCTCTTCAGAATGCAAGTAAATGATTCAGAATGCAAGGTAGACCTGTTGAAATGCAAGGTAGATTCCTTCCGAAGGAAGAAAATGCATCGATTCCTAGATTGCATTATGCATAAGTGCCACATGTCAAGATCTTATTGGATGGGAGGGCAGAACTGCTCCTACCTTGTCTTTATGAGAATTGTAATGCCTTTCAAGGGTAATAGAAAACATGACTCTTTGGTAATCTCTCAAAGCAGTAATGGTACAAGAAATATATCGCAGGCTACAACAAACATTTCTCTTTATCTGCCCACTTATATAGGCGTGTAATCTAGCTTGTGAGATGGCACATATATTTGATATAGTGTTTCAGTAAAAAAAATAACTTAAAGAGCAATCGTCTTGACTATCAAAACAATGCAACATTTGATATTTGAGTTTTCAACACTCCACAAATACTCAAAACTGCAAAGGGAACTAAAAAAATGCAAGATAACAACTGATGCAAATCCATTGCTTGAACAATGGAACATTTGATACTTGAGCTTGTAGTACTCCGTAGACATTGAAGACTTCAAGGGGGATTTAGAGCTGTAAGACTATAAAATTATGATGCAGATCCATATTTTGATAAGCATAATTGACAGGACTATGCTTTTAACTATTTAAAACTATATGCCATCCTTATCTATACATCAATAACCAGATGAGAAGCTTTTGTTTGCAAATAGAGCATTGAAGCTAATCATGGAGTACACAGATAAGTTCATTGCCTTTCTATATTTCAAAAGATTTGTCTAAACAAATTTTATAATATTGTAACCAGTAATAACTCGAAAAATATAGAGACGAAACTAGTAGTTGGAAAATTGAAAGGGAGACTTGTAGATGACATATGGACACAATAAGCGCGACTTGGACAAAATAATACTTGCAAAATATACAAACAAAACTATTAGTTGGAAATTTGAAAGGGAAACTTGGAGCGGACTTGTGGACATACTTAAGCACACTAGTTTTTACAATTAGAATAGAATAGAATAGAATAGAATAGAATAGAATAGAATAGAATAGAATAACCATCATTCAATTAAATTGGGATTATGTCTTAATTTTGAGACAAATTTCATATCGTATGTTTTTAGTGGCATATTCAAATTCACACATTTCACCTGAAAAGTATGAAAACGTAATATCATATTATTTACAAAATAGTCAATATTTCACAATATAGCACTATATTATAAAAACGTGATAAAGAAAATTGACATAGTTATTCACTTTTCTTCAAGCACCCCCAATGATATCATAGCCTTCTTCTTTATATCCTGAGGTATTGTAATTCTAACATTTCTACATGGAACAGTTTTTGGAGTCCATGAGTACAATACACTATCAAAGTCTAGCCAAAGATCAGGATCACGAGGATTTCTCCTCCACTTCTTTGTCCAACGATCCAAGTATCTTTCTTTATCCAAGACATCGGTCCACTGATGCACTGGACACCACCACTCCACCTGCGCACGGTTGAAGTTAATATTCTTCTTTGCAAATATCAGAGATGGTGATGGTGTATCCCAACCACACTGGATAGGTCTCTAAATCTGCTGGCTTTACTACCACAAATTGGTGGCACTCCAAGTCAATGGAAGGTTCATAAGCTTCCATGCCTAGAAACCTTGGCCTATTGTTCTTAGGACCAACATAGTATTTGTCAGAAAGACGAGGAGCATATTGCTTACGAATGCTACTAATACTGTCAACGTCCACAGCACCTGCTACGGTCTTCCACCTAGTTTTGGGCAACCACCCTTCTTTCAATTCTTCTGAGAATGTGTCTACCTTCCCCAACAAGTTAATCACCTTCTTCAATAAGCTATCAATGCACGATTGGTATCATCGAGGTTGGTTTGCCAATGCTTTATATAGCCCTGGATTCCTTCCTTAATCAATCCCAATTGCTTCACTCCTTTAGTAGGTTTTAGAGCTTTTGGTTGACCTGGAGGTATCATAAGCTTGCCATTCTCATCTCTATGCCATATTTCTTTCCCTCCTCTTCACTCCTCCTCTGAAGTTCTCGTCTTCTATTCAAAGGTTGGAATCCTATTTCTCAACAAAAAGGTGAATTGAAGAAGCCTAGAATGACCTTCAAGATCCAATGGATAACCATCCACAAAACTCTTCCAATTAGGTCAATGTCAACTAATCACAACTAGCAATCATGTACTTTTTTCGCAAGTTGTTAGTGGCATATGAATTCCTTTTAAATTCTTTAACTATCATTTGTTGGGGTTATTTTTGTTTGTTTTGTGAATGTTTGGAGATTTTTCTCATTATTTTTTTCTGACTTTACAATCTCTGACTTTCTGTAGGTTAACTTCATTGAAATAGTTGGATATATCAGGAAATCAAATTGCACGACTACCTTCAGGCCTTGGAAATGTTGTTGCCCTAGTTAAGTATGGATTCTAACATATTTTTTTTCCTCAATGTACGCATGAAAAATCATCTTGGGGCTTAAATCCAGGAGATGTCAAACATCTATGAGAGACCACTTAGGCCTATGAGACGAAATATACACCAATCATGTACAGCTAGGACTTTGAGATGATTTGGGACATGGAGAGAACTTAATTGGTTCCATAATCAATAGATCACAATATCTATTTGTGCATGCTAGACTGCCTCTTCCTTCCTTTATTTGTTTATTTATTCATTCGATTGAGATGTGCTAGATTGTACAGCACATTCAAAGCAGGGGGGATTTCACTCCTTGATGACTCATAAGTGATGCACATATTCTGTCTGTTAGAGCCTAAGGATCTCTCGTAGATGTCCAGTCTTCCTTCTATCATAACTCCTTCAATGCTTCCTCTTCCGGTCGTCACAACCTTCTATTAGTGGTGTCATGATATATGAGTTTTGTTGGCTTTCCTAAACAAAGCAAAAGTGCTCAGGCATTTTATATGAAGGCTGATACAAAAGAACCATCATTCATTTAAATTGGATTTATGTCAGGATTTTGGACCATTTTGGCACTGCAACTTTTTCCCGGGTTAGTAAATTTGCATCGAGAATGTGACTTTTTTATACTTGACACAACATGATTGCATTAAAAATAAAAATATTTCACATATGCATGTCGAGTTACATATTGCCAATTACTTTCGAAGTGACCCCTAGAGATATCATAGCTTTCTTCCTCACTTCCACAGGGTATTGTAACCCTAGCGGTCTTGCAGGATGACCTTTGGGGTCCATGAAAACAAAATAGCATCTAACTCAACCCAATCATCCCCTTCAATAGGGTTTCTCTTCCATCTCTTTGTCCAACAGTCTCTATACCTTTCTTCCTCGCCCTTTGCATTTAAGCTGTGGACACCACCACTCCACACGAACTTTGTTCACATTCGCGGTCACCTACTTCTTTGCAAACCTCACGAGATGGTGTAACCCATCCACCACGTGGTATATCTCTTTGCACTCTGGTACTATAAATGCAAATTGATGGCAAAGCAAGTCATCTTTGGGATCATAATCCTCCGGTAGAGATATTTAGGCCTTCCTTTCCTAGGACCAACATAGTGTTTTTTTTCCCCATTTGGAGGAGCCATGGACTTGCGAATACTACTAACCACATCATCAGCTTCCTCAGGTCTTATCAAGTCTCTCCACCTAGTCTTAGGTAGCCATCCATCTTTGAGTTCATCAGAGGATGTGTCTACTTGTCCCAATAATCCATGTACGTGTCCAATAATCTATCAATGCAAGGTTGGTATCATGGGGTTATTTTTCCAATACTTGATGTATTCAGAAATGCCGTCCAATGTGCTTTGCAATGAATCCACCTCTGGAAAAGGCTTAAGAGCTTTTTGGTTGACCCCTTGGAATATTAGGTTTACCATTTTCATCTTAAAGTGTCATATAGGTACTCCCTCATCGACCTCCATTTATCATCCGAAGGTCTCATCTTCCATTGCATGATTGGCTTATTTCCCATGACCCGAGAAAGTGTACTTGAAGAGGTCTAGATTGACCTTCCATATCAAGAGCATAACCTTCGATAAAATTCTTCCAATCGGGCATCTCTTGTATGATCAACCCTATAGGAGAAGGTGAAATGCATTCACTAAGAACTTCCATTAGTCTAGGAAGATTGGTCACGGTTTGAGATTTCAAGCTGGCACTATACTTCCCAAACAATGCATCCACATCCTCATGAGTATGTCGGGCATTAAGAACCCTAAATTCACTCTTTCAAAGACACCACGGTACTGTTAAATAAGATAGGAATGAGAACATATATCTGTTTTATTACATCGGCACAATTGTCAAGTTGGAGGAGGAACCTTGGTGGTAGATCTCGAGGTTGGGGGCGTGAACTTGAGGCTCCAACATGTTCGAAGCACGACTTCCTAAACCTTGCCTTAGTAAACTTCTCTAAATTATTAGGCTTTCTATCCAACAATGCATCAAGGCTGGTTGGCTACCACCTCCGGGGTTGTGGAGGTCACCGGAATAACCACTCTCATAGTTCCTCAAGCACCTCATCACACTTCCAATATGAAAATCAGGACCATCACTCCACAATTGCAAACTAAAATGGCCATAATAAATTGGCACCGAGCCATGCACTATTGCACTTTTGTCAAAGAGACTTGCAAAGGATAAGCTCTATTGATTTGCTTGGGTATGTAACTATCTTTGTGGCAAACAAGTCTTGATTGATCCATCTTGTCATGTATAATACAAACATAGTTATTGGGTTCCAAACATAATAATGTTCTCCACATCCAATAAGTGGATCTACATGATAGTTGGTCTGTCATGTGATCTTTCATTTGCTCCCTTATCTTAGCCCTTTGGCTTGGTTGCTTGGTCTTATCAAGAATCTCTTTCAACTTAGCACACAAGTTGCACTTTGCAAAGTTGTTCGAAGTGTCTATAGTGACATGCTTGAAGTGCTTGCTCTATAGTCTACTGAAGCTGTGTTGAGATATTGCAGGTACCTGTAGTTCTCGAAGCACAGCATTCACTTCCTCCAATATGCTCTTCTGGGTACAATGGGATGGCAATCTCTTCTCGACAACTATTTTTCCCTGTTGATCTTTCCTACTTTTATGTGGCATATTCTCAGCATTGAATTCAACATATTTTTCAAAAACCTCCCTAGCAGCCAGGATCCTAGAAGTTGGCCTCAACATGCCATTATTTCCATGTAATGCAGCATGACTTGCTTGCCAATTTTGCCAAGACGAAATTGGAATGCCATGAATATGTATCCATGCAACTTTACATAGCAGTGGGTATTTTTTTTTCTTTGGAAATTTTTCATCTTGAAGTGCAAGCTCATGAATGGAGTACATGTAAGTCCTCCTCTCATCACAAGTATACTCTTGGAAGGTGGCTCTTGCTTCCACCAATTCATCAATTTCAAACTTTTGAACACAATTAGCCCAACAACATTCCATTCCCCTTACCTTAGTCAGAGCTTCACGTGAACAATCACTACTTGACTTGGACCTCTTGCTAGAATAATGTTTCACCACTGAGTGTGCCCTCTTCTCTGAAAATGTGGTTCTGGCAGCTATTGGAGGTGCATTAAGAAAATCAGTGTCATCCACAACCTCTGGCTCTGGTAAAAGGAATTCTTCTATAAACTCAATGCAGGCTATAGGCCATGGCATGATGCATGGAACCTCTAATTGTTTAATACAAGCAGTGCAATCCTGGTGATTTGATCCTTTTTCCTTCCATTTTTCCTCTAAACTTGTTATGGCCACACCCACTTTATCCTCTCCCAACCTTTCATCATTGACAGCCTGGATAGGATCAGCTAGTATGATAGTTCCTTCACCTACTAGCTCCTTACTGCATTGGTGCTTCACTTTCACCTTCTTATTCTTCCAATCCAACCTACTGTAGAGGACAATTTGCTTAGTAGTCTCAGCCTTAACACCCTAGCATTGACCTACAAGAACAATGTTTACAATGGGGTAACAATGTGATAAGAACATGTGGTAACAATCTTGAAACATGTTGGGGGGATAGGCATTACATTTTTACCCTTTTTAGGATCCACACGCTTCACCTATATAAAGTGAAATGTCTTAATATTAATTCGAAAAAAGGACAAAGTAATTTTGAGAAGCGATTAAAGGGAACTTTAAGAAATACCAAGAAAACCATTAAATGGACAAATATATATTGTAAGTGCAGCCAAAAATATGTTGTAAGTATAGCTCAGGTGTAGGTAATTATTGCAAAATTAATGGTAACATAGGGTGTATGCTAGTAGTACTAATGAGGTAAGTATAGGTCGTGAATCTAGATGGGCCAAAGTTGGTTGTAAGTATAGCTGGGGTCTAGGTAATTATACAAAATTAATGAAAACATAGGTTTTAAGTATAGCTGACATGTGGGTAATTCTATAGAGAATTATGATAACCTAGGGCGTAATTAATTCAATAGAAGTAATGATAGGTAATTCGTATATGATATAAATCTTGTATGATGTGATGGAATCATAATTACAACCGCGCCTATAAGAAACCCTCCATTCTTTCAACCGCCAATCCTTTCTTCCTTCTAGCGCCAATCCTTTCTTCCTTCTACCATGGTGAGCCATCTTTTGCCCGGCCCTCGTCCGGGCTCCATCCGGGACTAGCCTCAGAAGAGGAGGCAGTAAAAAATTGATAAAGAAATCCATTCCCCCTCCGCGGGATGCATTGGGCTGCTCTTACAACCGGTGGGATAATTGTGAGGACTTATTTCTTCGGGGCAAGCTGGGAAAAGATTATCGAGCACCGGCACTGCAGCCTCGAAGTCCCCCCATACTCCCCTTGATTCGGATGAGGAGATGGAGAAGCGAGATTGAGAAAGAAGAAGAAATGGAGGAAGCGGATGAAGAATGGCGGGGAAGAATTAGAAGAAGAAAAAAAGCAAGCGATTATAGGCGCCCTCTCTCCTCCTCAAGAGGCGAAGATCTTTGCCGAAGACATCCTGACGAGGATGGCAGATGAAAGCTGAGAGGAAGAAGAGGAGGAGGAGGTAGAGGGCTGATTTTTTGTTTTTGTTTTTGTTATTTAGTTTTTGGTTCAGAAGAGCGAGCTGGGCATCTCCAAAAAAGGCCTCAAATGAGGATTATGAATGGAAACACGATTGCAAATTAAACGGGAGTGTTGCATCACTCCCGTTTCAAAGATTCCCTTAAAAAAAACACCAAGATTTAAAAATTGATCATTTTCAAAAGAAGTTGGGGATTTCAAGTGGAACAGAATATTTTATCGTGCATTTTAGGTTCTTTTGAAGTGATGATCTTGCATGTGTAGAAAAGAGCACTTGAAAATGGCAAAATTCCAGACATTAATACACCAGAAATTTCACTAGGAATTTGAAGACATCCAAAAAAGGTACAAATAAGAATAATTTTTTTATTACTTTCTTTCAGTACATCAAATATGGCAGTATTTTGTAGCCAATAATAAATAATTTAGCAAAAAATAAGTCAGAGGTCTAAATCAAAGCCCTCAGTATGTTGTTTGCTTGTGTCCTTATCTATATTGATTTGCTATATTCCACTTTACATACCGAAAACTATGGACATGTAAGCATATAAAGTACATAGTACGTCTTTTGTCCCCGTGTTGGTTTAATTTTGTGGGAAAAGTGTATTCCGACACTTTTCCCTTTTGACTAAAGGCAAAGTGTATTCCGGAATACACATTGCCCTCACTCAGAAGGGCAAA
This sequence comes from Isoetes taiwanensis, assembly GCA_021234155.1. Lineage (NCBI taxonomy): Eukaryota > Viridiplantae > Streptophyta > Lycopodiopsida > Isoetales > Isoetaceae > Isoetes > Isoetes taiwanensis. The sequence goes on along the minus strand of JAJEKV010000089.1, from coordinate 4,282,146 downwards.
GTGTATTCCGGAATACACATTGCCCTCACTCAGAAGGGAAAAGTGTATTCCAGAATACACTTTGCTCTTTTGTCTGAAGGCAAAGTGTATTCCGGAATACACTTTGCCTTTCACCTGAAGGGCAAAGTGTATTCCGAATACACTTTGCCAAAGTGTATTGATACGTGATACGGAATACACTTTGCCCTTCGGATCAAAGGGAAGTGTGATACGGAATACACTTTTGCCCTTTGTCTCAAGGCAAAAGTGTATTAGGAATACAAATCTTGAATTTTTGGAAAATAGTGCCCTTTTTTTGTTGTTTTCAGCTTAGGAAAACCACTTTTTAGTTAATAAATAACATGAAAAAGTATGTTTGTGCGTCTATTTTCTAGCTGTTTTTCCTCCTTTTTGCTTGCATTTAACGCACAAATCTTCAATTCTTATTCTGGAATACAGTTTTCATCCCTTTTCAACTCTTAACAGTGTTGTTTTAATCTTTTATGTGGCAGGCAAGAAGGAAGCAAGAGGGCACCAAAGAAAGTGCTGAAGATAGTCAGCGACCACATCCAATGAAGCAGGCTGGCGACCGCGAACGAGAACTGCGATTTATGAAAATTTTCAAACGCAGTGGTTCGTAACCGGGTGCAGGTGGCAAGTACATCACACTCACATTTCTACACGTTTGCAAGAGCGCTGGGAACAAACGGTACGCTGACTCCGAGTTTGTCAACCTTGGGACAATAAAAGATGTCTCAAGGTTCTTTGGACAAGGAGGTCAAGCGGGGAGGCTATCCTTCAAGACCTCCCAGGCCTCCATTGTTGTAGGCTTAGTCACTAAACTCAAGATTCATTGGCTTGCAACACGCTCAGAAAATGCTTTTGAAGGTAGATATGAGTTAGAAATGAGAAGCCAAGGAAAAGGGAGAAAGTCCAAGAAAGTGGGTTGTAGGGATGAGCTGAACCTTAATGACGTGACTATATTGTGTTATGATTTTAAATTGAAATCTAACAATCGTCTATGCCAGAGGACTATCAATTTACTTAAAAAGGCTTGTAATTACGAGGAAGAGGATGAGGAAGGGAGTGGTGGTGGCAATGCTTCACCATCTGTTGATAGTGATGAGGAAGACAACTCAAGCACTTCCTCGAGTGACAGTGAAAAAAGTGAAGGTGATGAGAAAGGCATAAATGAATATGATGACGTCATGGATCCCTCCTTCATCACTCCTCACACTTTTGTACATAACTGAGTCTTAGAAAACAACTGTAAATTTTGCATGTGAATATGAAGATTTTATCTTCAAATTTTGAGAATACTACAGTTTCAGTTAGAGATTTTACTTCAATTTTTTGTTAAATATTTTATCCTCTGAAATTAGAGTTTCTCTCTTAAAACATACTTCAAGGACATTCTATTTCCTAAAAAAAGTGTCACTTTAAAGAAGTCAATTCTTTCGTTGCACAAAAAAACTAGTCGTTTGGGGGGGTCAAAATAGAATTTCATGCATCTTTTTTTTTTTTTGACCTCGTTTTACCCCCTTTTTGTAAAAAAAAAGGGAATCTTTAAGGAATATTCCTTTTGCTCTCGTTTCGATGATTTGCTCCCGTTTAATACGCAATCTTGTTTGGAGCTAGGCATCTCCTTAAACTGCCTAGAACTTCTGTAATTTTGTAACACAGAGCTGGGCAACTTTAATAAAAGGCCTTATGTAAAAATTTTCAATGGCAATACAAGGATTTACTGACTGCAATATGTTTCTTTAGTTTCTACTCTAACTTGAAAGCAGAACTGTAATTTCTGCAGAAGCTGTTTTGAATTCTGGCAACTCTAATAAAAGGCCTTATGTAAACAATTTCAATGACAAGGATTAATGACTGCAATATGTTTCTTTAGTGTTAACTCTAACTTGAAAGCATAACTGTAATTTCTTCAGAAACTGTTTTGAATTCTGGCTCTTTCATTCTTAATTTTGAGAGAGAAGTGAGATCGCGCCCGGTAGCGAAATATGTTTGTGTACAAAATGTTTAAATTGTCAAGCGGTTCAATATACCGCTGGCGTGAATTGCACTACGATAATTAACTTTATGCAGTTCACGCCCGCGTGTATTGGACTGCACAATGTAAACATTTTGCACACAAACATATTTCGCCGGGCGTGATTTCACTTCGACTCTCTCAATTTAAAAAATACGCGATCGACTACGAAGAAATTACGAGATTGCTTTAAAAAGTACAATCTGGGATACACACATGGCATTTAAATTACAAGTGAATGGTATTAGCTCATGGCGCGAAATCACTAATTTGTTTTTTCAATGAATTCGCGCCTGGCGCGTATTCAACTGAACATACGCCTGGCGCGTATTCAACTGAAGTTCCTCCTGTGCCAGCATAGGCTACAAGCATAAGCTTATTCAATGAGTAGTGCCTTTCTATGGAGGGGCTTGAAATGGAGAATGCTAAAGGCGATAGTTAGAGTTGCGAGACCTCGAGACCATTTTGGGTAATATCCCAATAGGCGCACCATCTTATTTGCGAATCTTGTATGCGGTTTATCTTTTTTCAACAGCATTTGAGACTATTGTGCCAGCAATTTGAAACTACTGAGGAACAACACACAGATGAATAACACATAGATAAATAACCCACAGATGTAATTAAAACAATGTAAAGAATGCCATCCATGTAAAGAATATCCCATCCATGTAAAGAAAAGCGGTGTTTTTGAATTCTGAATGCCTTCAGTCTGCAGGCCTTATAGTTTTGCAATATTGAATGAATGGTCTGGCATGCAAGCCTTTTAATTTCATACATATGACAGAATTAGCTTGTGCATTTTAGTATGAGCACTCAATCTTCCTCTATGTCTTTCAAGAAAATGAAACTCACCTTCTTTAAAGCTTAATTGCGGCCATGCAACAAAGGTTAGATGCTTTCACCCTTTGTGTCTCCATCGGGATGCCTTCGGGTAATGCTTCGTCGTTGAAATGGCAACCGGTTACTAGAATCTTCACATGATCATTTCAAGAGGAACTCCATGGCAGATTGCTTCCGGATCGATTGATTCTCTCTTGCAATTTCCCACCCTCCTCTTCAAATTAAATTCGTCGACATGTAGCATTCTTCTCCAACGCCGTTCAATGTCGCAAGATCGTGGGATTGATTTGGAGCTTGGGTTACGGAAGAGTAGATGAACTTACATGAAGGCTTCGACATCGCTCAGCGCCGACTTCTTCCGAAGTTCTTCCGAGTTCTTTCGAAGTTCTTCTGTTCTTCCAAGTTCTTTCGAAGTTGAATGACAAGAAAAGGTCGGGCGGCAAGATTAGGTGGTAGTTTCAAATTATCAGATTAATTGTCTTTGCTTTTCTAGCGGTGAGTGAAATCTAATTATGGGATTTGACAATACGGCAGTCAGAGCCATTTACTTGCCAAATGCGATCGGCGTCCGAATCCATTAGGCCCAATCGTAAGATTGCTAACCGTCGATTAAAAGTCGATCCGCGAAATTTAAATATCCGCTCCCTTCTATCGGACCCGTCGATTAAAAGTCGATCCGCAATATTTTAATAACCGCTTCGCTTCTATCGGACCGTCGATGAAAAGTCGATCGAATGAAACCCGATCGAAAGCCGACCTAATCGCCTTATGGAAATCTATATAAGTTTTTGAATTCCATTTCTTGCTTTTTGATTGTCGACTTGCTCGAGGCGGCTCAAGAACTTCCGGCTTCGGGAACTCAAGAACTCAGAGGCGCTCAAGATCATCGCTGAAGATGTCGCCCAAAGGTCGTCTTTGCTCCAAACTTCAAAGGGCGCGAGAAGATGCTCAAGGTCGGTATTGTCATCATTCATTGTGTTATTCATTCATTGTTCATTGCTCGTATTTATTGTATTTGCTCGTATCTTACGCCTATAATCCTGTCTATTATTTACGTAGCGATTGACTTAAATTTCTATAGCTGCTCACACTCCACGTCTATCATTTCTTTAGCTGCTCATTTTAGCGGTGACTTGTATTTGCATCGCATAATAAATGTCCTTCTGTGTTAAATTGTCACCTTTCGTGATTAAGCGTTCTATCTATAATTTGTAAAGTAGTATGGCCAGGTGTTTAATTGGCACGCCGATTTATGCAGTCGGCATGTTGTCATTGGCACGCCTTATGAGTGCATGTACGTAATTGGGGGTGTATGCCATTACGTGCTTTAGCCCGGCGGAATTGATGACCACCAAATCGCTAAGCGTGTATTGCACCCTCGTTTTTGCGGGGAAGAAGAGACAAAACCGAATGCTAGCTCCTACACCTCCTCTTAAGAAAGCAAGAGGCTCGGAAGATACTCAGTGAGCTCCGACTCCACGAGAAGAAGGAAAAGCCCAATGAGGGACTTGTTATCCTATGCATTGTCGATGGATGATAGCGGATCCATTATCAGAAAGAACCTGAGATCCTCCATGCCCAGGAGAAGATGGATGGCGGTCGCGGAGTGGTATGTTGATGTAGGCAAAACAAATGGTAAGGTGGATCTTGTGTTACACTCGAGAAAAGAAAAGAGCCGATCTTATGAAGAAACAAAGGTATTCTTATCACTTGTGAGGAGCAAGATGACATCTGTTGTCAACTCCTAGTGGAGGTTGTGAAGAACCACAAGAAAGATCTCGTCGATTTACACATGCAGGGGCAACTACTTTCAAAGATGAATTCGATGAAGAAGGGCGTGAGTCTTTGAGTCATGTTTCAAATCTGGATGGCCTCAAAATCTGTCCTCACTCTAGTTTCTATTAGTGAAGGGTGTCTGCGGTGAGGAGAGCTTTGCGAGGACCTTCTCCAAGTTTACTACGGAGGAGATGAAGCATCAAAATGATATCGGGGATGTACTGAAGATTCTTTGGACTTAGGAAAGGACATCCATTTACACGAGTTGATGGCATTTTGGCGGAAAATGACGAAAAGAAATTGCATTTGGAGGCAATGAGTAGGCTAGTCAAGTATCTGGAGACAACTACCCACTTGGCCAATCTTTTACACATTCCATCCATGTTGGTATGCTGGTAAGATCACATAAGTCAAGTCTTGTTAGCGGGAGGTATGACCACGAGCATGCAAGAGAAATATTGAGGGCGATGGTGAGGAATCCAGGCCAAGTTCCTATGCCAGCAGACGTGCTTCCTTGGGATAAGAAAAAGGATGCTCCACTCCAGTGGACAACACTAGAAGAGCTAACCGTGGAGAACCCTAATGTATGCTTCCTTATTATTGGCCGGACAACATTCTATTGAGGCACAACTTGATCCCTATCCAACCAGGCTAAGCAAACCCAGGACAAACAATGTATACGCTACATTACAACCCACGGGAGGTGTCGGTTTCTAAGCCCCATACCCTAAGAGAGGACCTAGCGAGGAGATTAGTGCAACATTGAGCGAAATGGTAGAAGTCTTTCTTTATAAAAGGTTAGTATATTTGGTGGAATAGAGTCGGATATATCAAGTAGCAATACTTGTAGTAGAATAGGTCCAGCATGTGTCAAGGCGTGCCAATTCGCGCCTGGCGTGAATTCATGCTGCCAATTCGCGCCTGGCGTGTATTCGTCCGCGAATTGTCAGCATGAATACACGCCAGAATTGCCAATGAACTACATTTTCATCGGGGGCGAATACATGCCGGCGCGAATGCGGTGCCTTGCCAATTCGCGTCGGCGTGTATTCATGCGCTGCCTATTCGCGGCGGGACGAATACCGCCCGCGTCGCGGTGGCGCTGGCGTGTATTCATCTTGCCAATTCGGCGCTGGCGTGTATTACGTCCGCGAATTGTCGGCATGAATACACGCCGGCGTATGAATTGGCAACGCATTACACCTGATCGAAATGCGATTGCATTGGCAATTGCGTGCGTGGCGTGTATTCATACCGACACCGCGGACGAATACACGCCAGCGCCGAATTGGCGGCATGAATACACGCCACGCGAATTGGCACGCTACGCTTTGACGTTCATGATTATCTGTTTGCTTGATCTAAAAAGTGGTTAACTTTTGTATGCCCCGCTCATATTGGTCGACATGCTTTCCTTAACGCAGCCTTTACGTGGAACAACTTTCCAGATCATGCCCGCTAGCAATGGATAGAATATGGAAGACCCCCGCAAACAAAAAGGGAAGAAACGAAGTCCGAGGAGTTTAAGGCATTGGAAAAGACCTTGGTTCAGACTATCATCCAAGATAAGAAACCAAGAGCCAAAAAAACAGGAAAAAAAACTGGGGAGGAAGCAGGCGAGACGTCATGCCTACAAGATCGTCTTCGCTAAGGACGAAGTCTGGGCGAAGTGGAGCGAGTTTTGGGATGCTTATGCTCAGAAACAGCTACCAGACCCAATGGGACGAGTGCCTCCTCAAGATACTTTAATATTTGATCTCAAGACTACCGAGATGAGGAAAGTACATGGCCTTCAAGATGATGAAATCATTTGGTTGTTAAATCAATGCATAAACAAAGAAGTTCTATACAAGAAGGCTTCTTCAGTTAAGGACAAAATGTCCTTCATTGATTGTTGCACTCATATAAAGAACATGCGAGTTATGAAGGTAGCAGTTGGTGAAGAACTTCAGAAGCTATCGGTGATGTAACATTAATCAAGTCGGCCTGCTAGACAAGTATGGCGTATCTGGCTGATGACATCAAGAAATACGTCTTTTGGTCGAAGGAATTTTGCGCAAAACAGAAATCAAAGAACCAACAAACACACCTCAAAGCTATCCGATAAGGTGATGGAAATTTGAGAAGAAAGTTGTTGAATCCGAAAGATGTTGGTGGTGACTTCACCGCACTCCAATACCTGGTCTCTCGGGCTATAAAGGTCTCCTACCCGATACAACAATAGGCCCTCGTAATATTTCTCTGTTTGTATTGGATAGCAGGACTGCAAAAGGAGAGAAGGGGATGACTCAACAGGAGTACATCAGTTTTTTTAGTAGCTGCATAGGCTTAACAACTCAGAAACTCTTTACTATTGTCATCATATGCCCCCGGGAGAGCCTCATATGCATGCTTTGGTGGCTTCACGACTTGGAATGCCTAAAGGTCGTTAGGGAAGGCTCTCTTCTCTTTGAGACAAAGGATCTTGATTTGAGGATCAAAATTATAAAAGCGCTTGTATAATCTTCATAATGATATCCCTTGTGCCAGATGACGACTATGAGGTAGCTAAGAGCAAAGGGGCATCGGATAAAGGTGCATGGCAGTGTTTTCTTTTGGATGAACCCAACTTGAAAAATGTCTTCTACAAAGCAGATGATGAGGATGAAGCAAATGAATGCGAGGAATTTGATGTTCCTAACCTCTACCGCAAAGACATCACTCTGGAATTGCTGACAAAAGAAAAGGGACCCTTGAATAAACATGGGTTTGCAATCAATCTTGCAAGCTATCTTGTTGAGGCATTTGCACCACTTGATACCACTTGCTGTGAATTACATGTTGGAGGGTATATTGGTAGAGAAGCCCTGAAGACATCAAGAAGATGTTTAAGTTTCGTCAACGATGACCAGTCCAAAGATTTCCTTGAAGTGTTTTTCGAAAAGGTACTAGCCACGGCTGATTGGGGTCCTGTCCAAGATAAAAAACGGTTGGCTTTGGTACCTTACGAAGGGCAGAAGCAGAATACTAGTTCACAAAAGCCTCCGAGTGCAACTCCAGAATGTTCAAAAAGCAATGCAACCCCCGAGGAGAAGGCCGAAATGCTAGAGCGGGAACGTGAGACCATGGAGAAAAATTTGGCGTCCATGCTTGATAACATTCCAAGTGGTAATGTCCAGCTTGGGGGTACGAGTGCGGCAGTTCCTGATACCAGCCAGGATGATCATGCAAGCTCAGATGCAACTACTGAGGTTAGGAATCAAACCCCTGTGGTAGCTTTCATAGAAGAGAACGTGTCCGAACTTAACGGTGGCGTTCATGCTTTTGACAGTAAGCATCCGGGGAGTGAAGTAGACGCTAAAAAAGTCTTGAAAATCCTTTTGAAAAAATGAGCGCCTTAAAAATGAGCGCCATTTTTCTTGAATTTCTTGTCCTATTCATTTTCGAACGTTCTTGGCACAATTTCGAGCTTGAATCCCAATTCCCTGCTTGATCGATCCCTTCTTCTACTCAATCCCCTCCCAGCCTTGTAGAGGGCCGGCCTCCATTCAATTCTTCCTGCTCTGCTCGTTCTATGGATACAAAATTCTTCACAATCTTGAAGCAGGATAAAAGAATTACTTGTGGTTTCTTGCAAGGATCCTTCTCAGAACTTTGGTTTCAATTTATCTGCAAACAAACCTTCCCTGATCATCTATTTCAAGCAGAATTCTCCTTTGTCCCGGATTCTGAAGAATTTGCAGAAGAAATTATTGAAGCTTGGATTCTCGAATTCATTGGAAAAAGAAATATCACACCTACAGCTCATTTTAATGTGTTCTGCAATTGGTCAGATTGTAAAATCTCTGTCAAGATTTACTCAGAATGAAGGGTCTTTTGGATGGTTCCTTTTGGCATTCACTTGGTAAGTTAATCCTTCTAGCTTCAAGTTCATCTCTTTCCTTGATTTCTTGTCTCTTGCTTAATCCCCATCATTTGCCTTTCTGTCATCTGCTCTGCTTTTTCTCCCCTTTCTTTCTCAGTTTCTCATTTTTGCCTTTATCTTTTCCTTGCATTAATGGCTAAAATTCCCCAAAAAATTCAGATTTCTCATTTAAACACCTCGGCTACCCTAAACTTGCAATCTTTGGCTCTTCTTCACAACTATATGCTCCTTCCTGCTGATCAGAGATCCGAGCTCCTCACACAGTTAAGTTCTTTTAACTCTGATCCCTCCAATGTTTTGAAATTTGGAGATTTCTCTGACTTGGTTTACTCTGCCAAAGACATGCATCATTTCAGTACCTCTCCTCCTCGATGGGACAATCCTTCTAATGATCCACCTCTAGATGCCAATGGACTTCCCTTACAAATGGTCCCGAGGCCTCCTGCTGCTCCATTAATCGCTTATCAGGATTTTGCTGAAGAATTCGCCTTCCAGCAATCAAGGTCTCCAGTTAACACCCAACCATTCAGAGGTATTCAACTAAATTCACCTCTGATCTCCTCCAGAATTGATTGTCTTTCAAAATGTGCTGTTATCATTAAAGTTGATTCAGTGGGATTAAGGGTTGAAAAGCTTTGGGATCATTTGCTTAGGCTTCACAAAGGGATCACCATTAACTCTATTTATTGGCTCAACTATCCTTATCTTCTAGCTGAATGTGGCTGTGAGAGAACCTCCAATTATTTTCTTAAGCTTGGTAAATCTACATGTGACACCTATCAGCTTACATTTCTTAAATGGTATCCTACCTTGCCTTTAAATGAATTCAGCAAATATCATGTTGCCTCTGTTACCATGAGTGATCTCAATCTCATCTACTGGAATGTAGACTGCTTTTCCAAAATTTTTAACTCAATTGGTACATACTTGACAACTGAATTCTCACCTTACAGACCTCCAAAATGCTTTGCTCAAATTGATATATCCAAAAATGTCCCAACTTCTATACCTATCACTGATTACTTTGGGAAACAAATTAACTTGCAGCTTCATTGGGTTGGTTTACCAAGTATTTGCCAAAAGTGTAATCATAGACATAATCATCTTGAACAATGTGACAGCTTGGTTGACAACACAGGTGTGAAGGAGAACATCATCAATCAGACTGGTTTCCCTCAAGTCAAATCAATCTCAGGGAATCAGGAAAATATGCAATCCACTCCTTGGAAAAGAATTAATGGGAGTCAGAAGAGAATCTCTAAGCAAAGAGAACTAAAAGCTAGGGAAGTTTCCCCCAAGGGTTATGATGCTGCTATACCTCAAAATTTCTCATATGCTCTTGACAGTCAGTCAAAGGTCAAGATTCTCAACAAAGGCATTTTTATAAAAGGAAAGTCTGCAGCTCCACAAAATAACACAGGTGGTTCTGACACATGCAAGAATTCCTTATTTAATGGATCAGATTCTCTGAATTCTAGATTACTGAAAGGAAAGATGCCTTTGACTACAAAGAATTTTGATCTTCACGGTACCTTAAAGAATATTCTCAGTCACTCCAATTCAAACAGGAATATCAACAATTCTGGAAATACTGGCACTTACAGAAATGGCAAGAAAAACTTTGTTTCAAGACATTCTACAGGTACATCTTCAGATACAGATTATGAAGTTCCATTAATTATGGAAGGAAATACCAATATTTCTACTGATAAGCAATAATTACAATATCAAGCTGGATAGCCAAATCAAAAAAACAGTTAATGAGGCAAAAGCAAATACAGCTGCAACAGAAGTTTTGTCAATGTCTTCTGAGGAGGATCATGATATTATTTGCTCCAACAACTTCAGTGTTCTTGCAGACCTTAATGAAGACTACTTGGATAGTAATTTGGAATCAAACTTGGATCCAAATTTGTTCCCAAATGAGGCTCTTCACCCCCAGACCCTTCTCATATTATTTCCAAAAAAATTGATCTCCCTGAACCTTCAATTGCTCAATTACTTCAAGTTGACCTTATTGACCTTTCTCCCCCTTTTTCCACTGAACCAAATATCCTTCCTTGCCATAAACAGGATGAGATCATTTCCCCATACACTGAATCTTTGTTAAAAGAGTTAATAGTGCCATCAGTTGGTTATGAGGTTGCAATCTCAACAGATAAGGCATATCAAACAGAAATGGTAAATTTGATAAGTTTTTTGGGCAAAGAACCAGCAAAGGTTTCAGATTCAGCATGTGACAATCATATAAGCCAGGAGTTACTTAAGGACACTCTGATACAGAAAGAATCTGCCTCAAGGAATTTTGAAGAAATTCAACATCAGAATATGCAGACTCAACTTTGTTCCAGGCAAGATCTTTCCTCTATAGACTTTAATTCCTTTCATTCTCAAGATAAAAGCAAGTTTAATGCTAATAACTCTTGTGATAATTCTGAGTTAAATCCTAATATGGTTTCCTCTGATCCTAAAGCTTGCTGTAACTCTAAATTTTGGACTTGTCCTCATGATTCTAATGCTGAATCTGACACTGATCTGGAAAAAGAAAACCTATGCCCTCAAGGTAACATATCTACTGATTCTTGGGATGATGATTCCTATCTAATCAATAATTCTATTCAGACAACTTTGGATATCCCTGTTAAAGGTAAGCTCATCACTTCTACTTCTACTTCTATTTCTCAAAGAAGACATAATAAAAGGAAAAAGAAATTGAAATCAGGCAAGCCTAAAGGGACCTCATATCTCTCAAGTACTCCAGCTGCTAATACAAGAAATAGCTTGAGAAGGATCACTAGGAGCCACTGCTCTTAATTTGTCTTTCGATCTGTCCTCCTCGACATTATCTCCCTATCTTTCTTAATGAAGATTCTCTCTTGGAATCTCAGGGGAATTAAAGGCCCTCTTAAAAGAAGAAGGGCAATTTCTCAAATCAGATCCTACAACTCTGATATCATTCTTCTTCAGGAGCTAAGGCTCCCAAAATTTGAGTGCTCCAACCTTGGTGATTGGATTGGTCCAGGCTATTCCTCAATTTGGATTGAGGCCTCAGGCACATCTGGAGGTATTTGTATTATTTGGAGGAATTTCATTCATGAAAATGTCTACAATAGTCCTTGCAAAACTTGGCAGTCTGTCACTCTTAAGCATGGTGATCTCTCCTTTGGTATTATCAACATCTATGCCTCCACTGATTCTAGAGTTCGAGAAAAAACTTGGCTGGAACTCAATACATGGCTTCTCTCTTAAACCTGTCAAACATGGATTTTAGGTGGTGATTTCAACAATACCCCTACTTGGGATCTTAAATGTGGTAAGAATCTTAACATGTCTGTTTCTGAGAGGACCAACTGGGATTATTTTCTGGATCAACATCTTTTTAATTATATCCCCTCATCTACTGCAAGATTTACCTGGTCCAATAAGCAAACTGGAAATGCTAGAGTTTTCTGCACCCTAGATAGATTCTATATAAATAATATCTCTAATTCTTTCTGGGATAATTGTGTAGTATTCAGTGATGAATCCACATCTATATCTGACCACCAACCCCAATTCTTGTCTACCAAGCATAATATTATCATGAAAAGATCAGGAAATATCCCCTTCAAGCTAAATTGCTCTCTTCTGGAATCTGACAAATTCATTAATGAATTTACATCATTCTACAATTCCTTGCCAAGAGTGAGAGCAGAAAATTCCATGAAATCCTTTTATTCTAATATCAAGCTCTCTAAATCTTGGATAAAAAGCTGGTCTAAGAATCTTCATGACTCCAAAATTGCTGAGAAGAACAATTATCTCCAGAGAATGAAGGATGTCAGATTAAATCTCCAAACTGACCCTTTGAATTCTAATCTCCATAGGCTAGAGGAAAATCTTGAAATGTTCATTAGAGCTATAGAGGAACATGATGCCAAAGGTGCTGCTATCAGGAGTAAACTTAAATACCATTCTTGTATGGACAGCAGTAACTCAAAATTTTTCTACAAGGTGGCCAAAAATAGGATCCTGAAAACCCAGTTATCTCATATTGTCAAGGATGATGGATCCTCAATCTCAGATCATTCTGATATCTCCAATTTCTTCCATGATAAATATAAAGATATCTTTGCTAAGCCACCTGATAATATTGCTCAATCTATCCAGGGAAATAATTTCAAAGATTTCTTGAGTAATCTGCCAAACACATATCCTATTTCCTCTTCACCTGACATTGAGAATCTCCCCTCTGAAACTGAGATCCTAGCCACTATTCAATCTCTTGGGAAAAATAAAAGCCCTGGGCCTGATGGTCTGCCTATTGAATTTTACATTAAATTTTGGGATATCATTAAATCTGACCTCTTGCACATGATTCATGGTTTCTGGAATCTCAATCACTTACATCCATCTATCTGCTCTGGATTTATCACCATGATCCCAAAAGTTGACAATCCTTCCAAATTTATTGACTGGAGACCTATTTCCTTAACTAATTCTTCCTATAAGATTTGTGCTAAAATAGTAGCCAACAGGATCAAAGGTCATCTTCAGAAAGTTATCAGCTCATGCCAATCTGCTTTCCTCCCTAATAGATTTATTCTTGATAACTATATTGCAGCTATGGAGGGTCTTCACTGGAATTCCTTGACTAAACAGAATTGTATTTTGTTAATACTAGACCTGTCCCTGGGACCATTCCTGATCCATGGACCAGAACTGGCCCACATGACCTCTGCCACTTAAACCCATGTAACTCACGAAAGAAATTTCAATTTTATAATATACCACAATCATTTGAGTCTTCGCTTGTTTCTTAATGACCTCTGAGAATTTCAAAACCAATGGGGTCACCTATGCATTGTGGTGATTGCTCAAACATTGGAGAATTTGGCAGTTTCTGCACCAGTCCAGAACTGCCTTCTTCGATATTTCTAGCATAAAGTGACCTAAACCTTGCTAAAGTTGAAGGTATTTGCCTGTTTATCATAGGAAACATTGAGTTTTATGTTCCCATGTTTTCTTGCTATCATCTGACATCGGTAGAAGCCGCCAAACCCTATTTCGATCAAAAAAGCTGCTTGAGGTTCAAGAATTATCTCTCTCTCATTATAACCAGTTTTGACTTAATTTTTGTGGCCATGAGTTGTAACTATACGAGCTATAGTTTCATGATTTTTTGGAGTGTTTATAAGTCATGTTAACCTCAATATTAACTCAAGGACCTCTATACAAAATTCTGGACAAAAGTATATGTTAAAATGCTCCAATAATAACCATCTATAATGCTATATGGGTAATAAATGATGCATTTTATTTATATCTATATATAGAACATAACTCTTATCAACTTATATATAGTATAACTAGGGTGTAACTATGCAATTTTTGGAATTCAAACATGATGTACAGTAGCCGGATTAACACAGTAGAGCATAAAAAGTTGGGTCAACTCCACAATTATAGGTCCAAAATGCCACAATGATTATAGTTAGTGATGTTTATTGATGAATTCAAGTGAATGTTGTGAAGTTTAGCCATGAATATATAAATAGACCATATAACATTTCATATATGCTTCTTTGGTTCATAGAAAGAGACACTACTTTTCCCCATGCCTTTAAAATAGTTCAACGTGTGAGAAATGACATATATAAAGATCTTTTATATAGGTTGTATGATCTTATTGAAAAAAATACCATGAAATCTACTTATTTCTTACTAACATAAACTTCATATCTGTGTTACTGCTATAAACCATTGTCATCCAAGTAGAATAATATTACATATAGGTTATCTTTCATATATATTATACTTTTTATGGATGCAAACCTTTCTTGGCAATAGAAATCTCTAGTTGCATGTCAAAGTAACATGTTATTTCTAAGGTTTTAATTTATATAAGCACGCATCACTATTTATGGTCCACGAGACCAATTTTATAGAGCATATATCTCTCACTAACCTTATCCACTTTGCCCCATAGAATGATATTATGGCTTTTTAGCTTCGATCACATGTTCTTTGAAAGGTGTAAGTGAAAGTCCATGTAGGTTCAATTGATCATAACTACCCCATAAATTCTCAATTTTTTGTGCTTCAACCTCACCCTTAAATTATGCAAGCTAACCTAATCAATTAATTTTGTCCTATAGAGAATCATACAAGTAAACTATATGCGAAAGTTGAGATCAAAATTGATTAAGATGGCACCATTAATAGTTTTTAAACTTTCAGTCATTTGGACCAATAATGGTCTGCAACTGAACTGCAGATAGCGGTCTATCTTGGTTTTTTATAGTAAAAGTTTTTCATATTTTTCCTTGGTTCTTTTTGCATTGGTTTCTTGAAATGAGATATTTTGAGGATATGATCTTGTAAAGTCATACCGTAGGGCACAAATTTAGAATAAACATGGAAAATATAATATAATTGATGCTATCTATTCTAATAGAATCCTTAAGATAATGAACAACAAATATTTTTTGTGAACAAAGTGGTCCAAGAGCTATTCATGTCCCAATAACTTGAATTGGACTAACATAAGGATATTATCAATTTTTAAATGAAGTATGGACTAGTAATGGGCAGGTACAGATATCGTTTTTTATTTTTTTTACCATGTCTTTTGCTCTTTCCACGAGCTTGTTTTTGCATTGCTTTCACATCCTTATAAACTTTCATAATGTGATTTTTTGGAGGACAACCTAGACTCATATATAGCAATGCTATCAATTTGTATAATTTTCCTAAAATTGAAAATAGAAGTAAAAGTCAAAACATCAAATTCAAACTCAAAAAAACATTTTTTTAAAATGGAGGACCTCGTGAACTACTTATATGCCAAATTTGAACTCAAAACTGATCTCCTTCTGAAAGTTGTTGTTTTTATATCACAACTGCTTTCTGGGAACCAGTACTGGTTCTCAGAAGGCAAAGGGCAGTTTCGACCCTGTTATGTTTGAATTGCTCTATCTTCCTTTACAGACTTCGAATTGAGATGTGGTTTTTTGTGTCTTGCTCTATATCTCGTGTAGAAAAATAACATTATAACCAAAAAAATAAAAAAAATCTTTTCATTAAGACAGTTTTACTTTTGTGAACATGAATCTTTTGGTACTTGACCCCCTTGAGTTTTCTAGAGCATAACTTACGAGAATGGGAGCTGATACATTTTTTTATATTTTTTATGTCAAGCATGACTGCCATATATGAACTCCTAGAAAGGGTTTGGCTAGTTTTTGTGTTCTTGATTTTATATGATTTTTTTTGTGAACCTTCAAAATGCCCTTTAATGGTCCATCATGGGACAGGTCTAGTGTTAAAGCTGGATTTCTCCAAAGCATTCGATACTGTCAGATGGGACTTCCTACAATTTGCCTTAACTAAGCTTGGCTTCTCTGAGAAGATTATTAAGCTCATTATTGGTCTCAATCAAAGATCTCAATCTGCCATCTTAATAAATGGATCTCCCTCTAAATTCTTCCCTTTTTGGTGGGTATTAGGGTGGGTGTCCATTAGCTCCCTATTTATTTATTGCAAGAGTTGAAATGCTTACCCTCGCCATCCACTATTACCGTAACGCTTGCAATCTACATGGTCTCACTCTTCCCGACAATTCAACTCTCACTATATCTCAATATGCAGATGACACCTTCACTTTTCTCAAAAATGATCCAATGAACATTGATTCTTTCTTCAAGATCATTGACTCCTTCGCTACTGTGGGTTTATCTAAACGTAGACAAGTGTGTCATAATTGGGGATATTTCGTGGATAGCATCTCGAATTAAATGCATTCATTCAAATGACTCCACCAAACTTCTTGGCATGCCCCTATCCTCGAATCCATCTATTAAAAGTCTTTGGTCCCCAATTATTTCTCGGATCAAGAAGAAGTTATCAAATTATGGTTCTTATCTTTCCTTAGTCGCGAGAACTATCATTGCCAACTCGGCCATTGCCGACTTCCATATCTATTTTTCATCTGCCCTCCTTGCCCCAAAATCTATCTATCAACAACTTGAAAGGATTATCAGGAATTTTATCTGGGGCAAACATCATATGGTTAATTGGAAATCTGTTTCTAAAAGTAAAATTCATGGGGGGCTTGGTTGCAAAAATCTTCTTCTCCAAGGTTATGCATTAGCAGGAAAGTATGTATGGAGATCCTTGTTTCAATCAAATAACCCTGCTTCAATATTTATTAAACACTGGCTATCTTGTAGTTTTATAAAAGGGCATCCCTCTGTATCTCATCAGCTGCCTTCTTCTGCTTTCTTTAATCTTCAGTCTGGCTCCAACACATCTCCTCTGATGAGAAACATTATTCTAGCCTGGAACCTATCTCATAGAGCCTTTAAACATGTTGACCTTCAAGCTTGCCATTTTAGATTTTCTATTTTCTGGAATCCTGCATTATCCAATGATACTTCATCCCCTCTGGCTATAATTCATCCTAGAATCTACAAGAAATGGAGTGAATTCAATTTTCTCACTTTAGGGGATCTAAGAGTCAACAACAGATGGATCACTTGGACTGCCTTCAAGCAGAAAATTAGGGGAACAATTTCTGATAGGAATCTTTTCAAGCATATGTGACGTCCCCTACTCGTATACGGTGCACTCACCGTATACAAATAGGAGTTCTTCCCCCATACCAGCTCCATGCCGATACAGGGCCCTCCACATGACACTGCAACCGCGGACGGGTTCCAAGTGGGAAGAGTGAAGGGGTCAATTTTCCCCCTCCTCCTGAGCCTACCTACCCGGGAAGCTTAAACATACATGTCAAGATATAAGAGCAACACATATATCCACCCCTAGGGTGGCACATCACATCTGCAATAAACAATGATCAGCACAATGCATATGGGAAATCCTATCCAAGGCTCGCATAATGTGGATGGACCGACAAGCCCCGGTCTCCGTGAGTTCATTGCGCATGTAATTCATGGCAATGGATTTGGCCGAATAAGAACATGGCAATGGGTGTTCCACTCCATCCGCCCCTCCCCGTGCACACTTTTGCGAGTAGGTGAAAAGTGTTGGGACGACCAGAGCCCTCACGGATGCATAGCCGAGGGGGCTATATCCCTGGGTTGCATCTCCCAGCCCCGATGGGGCGGTAGGGACCTCTCCCTCCAGAGATCTACATGCCGACTCAAGGTGACTAGAGGGCCACCGCCTGCAGATTCTGAATTTGAACTCAATGGAAGGTCATATCCACCACCTCACTAGTGTCGAGCCCATGCCTTGCCCACACGCAGCTGGCAAGCCATTAGACCTAGTCACAATGATCCCCGGTAGCACTAACACACCATAGGGATCGCTCAAGAGTCGAACACCTAACCTCCTTATAAGCCGGTCGCCCCTTCACCCACAACCTGTGTGTGGCTCTTGTGCATGTGTCGCATCTATAGTGCGCTAGAGAGGCTAACCTAGGAGCATCTACTACCAAGCTTTAGGTCTCTACCCCCCTTCCCAATACAAGGAGTTCATAGAGAAACATCATCCATATACATCACAGAAGAACTAAAGAACTAGATCTAATTTACATCAGAGAGTTAGGTTCTTTAGTTAGAATCTGCTATCTAGAGATCTAGAGGGCTGTTATGGGCAATTTAAGAGGCTAAACCTACTGCTTCTATGACCAAAATAGGGTTTAGACTATTAAATTGCATAAATACCTGATCCTTGAGTTCCTCCTCCTAACCTGAGCTCGACCATCCTGCTGAGATGCTCGAATCAAGGGAAACTAATGATGCAATTCTCTCAGACAACGTCTGGGAGATGGTTTTGACCCTTGCGGCAGCCAAAACAGAGCTCTGGAACCCTAGAAATGAAAATTGGATGAGTTAGGGTTTCCCTCCCTAAATAGACAAGGGGTTGGCTAGGGTTTCCAATTATCCCCTTTAGGCATGTGGGATAATTGGAAAAGGGCCCACTTGCCTTTAAGGGCTAGGTGGCCAAATGTGCCCACATGGAAATGTGTGCACCCAATTGTGCTCACATGGAAATGTGTGCACATTAATGAATGTGCACATTGGAAAATGTGCACATTAATTGCACCTATAGGTATGGCCCACTTGGCATAAAGTGGCCACATGGGAAAATGTGCACCTAAGTGAATGTGCACATGGTTTAATGTGCACATTACTAAATGCGCACTCCTTGCAAGTTGCCCCCTAGGGCTACTAGCCACATTGGCGCACACGCCATCGGGGCATGCGGTACGCCGTGATTTAGGCAAGATAAAGATACATCCCGCTGATATCGCGGCCGAACGCCACAAAGATATCTTTCGGAAAATTAATGGTCTCAATTTAGACTCTAATTCCATTTCCTCTCATGATTGGACCTTGAACAACAAACATACATACAAAGTTTCCCTGATATACAAATTTCAGAGTAAATCTGATTCAGCTTCCAAAGCTAAAAATTTCTGGAATATCTCCACTGACATCGAGCATAAACTGTTTCAAAGTGTTTGAAAATCCTTCTTATCTCCAAAGATCAATTACTTTATTTGGCTCATTGCAAATGGTAGTGTTCCAAACCTTCAATCTCTTGCCAGACATCAATCTAGAAATGCAGCTCCTATTGATTCTCATTGTCCCTTGCAATGTAATGAAATTGAAGATTTGAATCACATTTTCTCATGTCCCAAGTTAAATTCCTTTTGGCATTGGTTCCAGCAGAAATTTGCAATTCCCAAGCCCAATTGCCTTCTAAATTTCCTGCTAAATAATGATGCTTTTATTAACTCTTTAAATTTTACAGCATTATGGAACATTTGGAAACATAGAAACAGATGCTTACATGGCAAGCATTCAGTTTCATGTACCTGGATCAAATTGCATTTTATTTATGATCTAGAACTGTCGGCTACTTGTAACAAAAGGGAATCACACTTCAAGGAGAGATGGAATCATTTGGGAGTCTTCTATGGTCACTTTAATTTGTTTAGATTACATTGTCATGATGAATTTGCTAACAGTGACATTTTATCTATCAGATTACATGATCAATCTCAGGAGGGATCTAGAACATGAATATCAGATTTATGTTGAACAGCTGATGGACAATGATATTGAATACACAGAAGGTCTTTGGACAGGTCCAGTTAGGGGCAGAACTGATGTGGACATCCTTGATATTCCTGATATTGAGCTTGATTGGACCATTGAATTTTGCAGAGGCACTTATTTAATGCATGAGTTATGGTGGTTCTTAGATAAATTTGGCAGCAACATGACAGAGCAGCAGTTTAATTACTACAAGGGATGCTACTATTATCATAGAGGAATGGCAGAACAAAACAAATACTTTAACCAATCAAGGCGCACTTTATGTTCGAACATTCATAAGTCAATCGTAAACTAGGGGCCAATACATGTGTTTTTAATCTTTTTGGTCCAGAACAATCCAAAGTGATGAACAAGACATCGTTTCATTTGTGTAGAACTACAGGATAGTTCAATACAACCATTCACTTATTTGGACTCATTCATAAGCAAAGTACATATAGTAACCATTACTGACATGCTGTATGATGGACTTCCATAACATTTAGTGCATATTGCTACTTTAAGGCCTTGAAATTGAGGGTCTCTTTTAGGTGTAGTGTGCATGGCCATGGAGTATGGATTGTGAATGACAACATTATACAAGTTCAATTCAATACTATCCTTTAGTGCATGCACTTCCTCCTCGACCATTCTAGTAAGATAGAGATTTGACTGTTCTATTGCATCCTATTATGGTGACATCTCTGCCTTCTATCATGTTGCAAGTTATATCACAACATCTCCATTTGCGCTACATTCATTATCAGCTTTCTCTAAATGCAACGAGCTTCTAGGAACCATGAAGGATGCCTTAGTGTATCATTGTACATGGAGGCATGGATGATATGATGATGTTTTCAAAATAAGATGATGTCGTCAGGTTGTTTAGCTTCCCATAAGTTGTGGGAAGCTAAACAACTGAACGACATCATCTTATTTGAAGAACATCATATATATCACAGACAAATACATTGATGAGCACGTTTAACCACCCAACCAGGTCCACATGGTTATGGCAATCATCCGCAACGGCTAACCAAGAACAAGATTCGGCTACTCCGCGTAGACCATGAGCAAACAATATCTGGCTACGCCGCGTAGACCATTGGGCGACAATATCTGGCTTATTGGCCCACCAGGCTAGTCTAGCTACTCCACGTAGCCACACATCATAAAAGCAATTGCAGATGTGTGAAGTCGCTATGGCAGTAATTTGTGACCCCCTGTCACCTTTTCGGCCATTACTCCCTCATACAGATGAACTAGGATATGTGCCACCCCAGTTTGGAAACTAGACTCCGAGACAGTTCCAACGAGGTTTAGGGTTTAGGGTTTAGGGTTTAGGGTTAAGATATGTTTTATTTTTAAAGTGGAAAAGTGAAATTTTTTTAAGACAATAGGTGGTCAAACATCATTTGATAAAATATATGCCTTTTAGAAATAAGACTACCGTGGAAAAAGGGCCTCATAATAGGTATTATCAGAAGATTGAAAAGTACGGTGGCAGCATGTATTAGCATTCCTCACAGCATGTGCTAGCATTTATCATGGAATACAAAAACTGCAGGGTATGACAGCGAGGAGAGTTTAAAATTGCATAGAGTGTTTAAAAGACATGCGACAAGAAGGCTCAAGCCAAAGGTAATTTCATGGGTTGCAATATCTAATTGATTTGACAAATGTGACAAGATGTGCTTGCTTTAAAACCAAACTTGGTATCTTGAGGGGCAGGTTTTATTGATGAGGGCTGGCATAAATTCAGCAATATGATTTATGACTGTTGTCACACCAACAATTGAGCATATGGTTTGGTTCGCTTGGCTTTCTTGGACGAGTAGGAAGATTACATCTTGCAAAAGCTTTGATAATCAATAGGCATTAGTTTTTCATTCAGCCCTTTAATAGCTTTGCTCAGCTCGTGTAAATGTGAACAAAGATTGAATGCCTGTTTGATGTTCTCTTTATGCATGTGATATTAGAAGTACAATTGTGTGATTTTGGGGGAGATATCTCCAATTTTCAATATTGGTCAGTGCTTTGTCTGACAACTGATTTGGCTATATGCCTGAAAAAAATGTGCGTTGTTCATCCAGTGATTCAAACGTATTGATTCATTTTGGGATAAGGAAAAGCAGAGAGCCATTGCGATGCAACAATTAAATGCCATTCTTTTGCATTTTTAAGGTGATTAAAAGGCCCAGATGTGCAATTGCCATTATATGGCTATTGTTATTACTAAAAGTTGTAAGTTTGAATGCGAACATGAGTGCATCTATTTCTCTATAGAATGATCTTAAGAAATTATATATTTGTGCAAGCATTACAGATACGGATTAGTTTCTGATTCAAATGGAAAACTGTTGCAGGATAACTTGAGAGTTACTTACTTGACGGATATATCAGATGCGTGATGGCTGCCTTAAGGTACAAGATATATAATGGTAACACGTATTTGAGGCTTTCCACAATGCTTATATTGAGTTGGAACATGCAGTAATGGAGAAAATGTTCAGGGATGACGATCTTTTAACTTGCTTATCAACCATGCTTCCAAGATATTTGCTACACAGTTAAGCTTTTCTAGCTTTTAACTGTTCTATGAAAGAACAAATTTTCAAGCACGCTGGCAGCTTGTGCTCGCATCCCTAGAGGCATGTACTAGCATTAAGGGATGTGGTATTATGGAATAGAATAACTGCAGGTTATGCACACAACAAGGAGAACTTAGCATTGGATTAGTGTTTAAAAAACATGCAGCAAGAAGGCTTAAGGGCAAATGTAATTTCATGAGGTGCAATATCTAATTGGTATGACCAATGTAATGAAGATGTGCCATGTAAGATTAAAATAAATGGTTATGCAAAATGTTGGCTTGGACATCACATATAGGTCTTATTTTAAGAAATGCCTTTTTAGTTAACTCTATGATCAAATTTTGCCAATAACAGTTTTACTCAATGCTTGTGTAAGCATCATAATCCATACTTACATCTAAAGAGCAAAACAAATGATGTTGGCTTAAACACCACACGTAGGTCTTATTTTAAGAAACCCCTATTTAATCAACTCTATATTCAATGCTTGCCCATAATAAGAGTTGCAGTCAATGCTTATGTGAGCATCATAATCCATACTAACATTTGAAGAACAAAACAAATACTTTAACCAATCAAGGCGCACTTTATGTTCGAACATTCATAAGTCAATCGTAAACTAGGGGCCAATACATGTGTTTTTAATCTTTTTGGTCCAGAACAATCCAAAGTAATGAACAAGACATCGTTTCATTTGTGTAGAACTACAGGATAGTTCAATACAACCATTCACTTATTTGGACTCATTCATAAGCAAAGTACATATAGTAACCCTTAATGACATGTTGTATGATGGACTTCCATAACATTTAGTGCATATTGCTACTTTAAGGCCTTGAAATTGAGGGTCTCTTTTAGGTGTAGCAGGCATGGCCATGAGCAGGATTGTGAATGACAACATTATACAAGTTCAATTCAATACTATCCTTTAGTGCATGCACTTCCTCTGGACCATTCTAGTAAGATAGAGATTTGACTTCTGTTCTATTGCATCCTATTATGGTGACATCTCTACCTTCTATCATGTTGCAAGTTATATCGCAACATCTCCATTTGCGCTACATTCATTATCATCTTTCTCTAAATGCAACGAGCTTCTAGGAACCATGAAGGATGCCTTAGTGTATCATTGTACATGGAAGGCATGGATGATATATATGATGTTCTTCAAATAAGATGATGTCGTTCAGTTGTTTAGCTTCCCATAAGTTGTGGGAAGCTAAACAACTGAACGACATCATCTTATTTGAAGAACATCATATATCACAGACAAATACATTGATGAGCACGTTTAACCACCCAACCAGGTCCACAGGGTTATGGCAATCATCTGGCAACTGGCTCAGCAAACAGTATCTGGCTACTCCGCGTAGACCATGAGCAAACAATATCTGGCTATGCCGCGTAGACCATTGGGCAAAGACAATATCTGGCTTATTGGCCCTCCAGGCTAGTCTAGCTACTCCACGTAGCCACACATCATAAAAGCAATTGCAGATGTGTGAAGTCGCTATGGCAGTAATTTGTGACCCCCTGTCACCTTTTCGGCCATTACTCCCTCATACAGATGAACTAGGATATGTGCCACCCCAATTCGGAAACTAGACTCCGAGACGGTTCCAACGAGGTTTAGGGTTTAGGGTTAAGATATGTTTTATTTTTAAATTGGACAAGTGAATATTTTTTAAGACAATAGGTGGTCAAACATCATTTGATAAAATATGTGACTTTTAGAAATAAGACTACCGTGGAAAAAGGGCCTCATAATAGGTATTATCAGAAGATTGAAAAGTACGGTGGCAGCATGTATTAGCATTCCTCACAGCATGTGCTAGCATTTATCATGGAATACAAGAACTGCAGGGTATGACAGCGAGGAGAGTTTAAAATTGCATTAGAGTGTTTAAAAGACATGCGACAAGAAGGCTCAAGCCAAAAGTAATTTCATGGGTTGCAATATCTAATTGATTTGACGAATGTGACAAGATGTGCTTGCTTTAAAACCAAACTTGGTATCTTGAGGGGCAGGTTTTATTGATGAGGGTGGCATAAATTCAAAGAATATGATTTATGACTGTTGTCACACCAACAATTGAGCATATGGTTTGGTTCGCTTGGCTTTCTTGGACGAGTAGGAAGATTACATCTTGCAAAAGCTTTGATAATCAATAGGCATTAGTTTTTCATTCAGCCCTTTAATAGCGTTGCTCAGCTCGTGTAAATGTGAACAAAGATTGAATGCATGTTTGATGTTCTCTTTTTGCATGTGATATTAGAAGTACAATTGTGTGATTTTGGGGGAGATATCTCCAATTTTCAATATTGGTCAGTGCCTTGTCTGACAACTAATTTAGCTATATGCCTGAAAAAAATGTGCGTTGTTCATCCAGTGATTCAAACGTATTGATTCATTTTGGGATAAGGAAAAGCAGAGAGCCATTGCGATGCAACAATTAAATGCCATTCTTTTGCATTTTTAAGGTGATTAAAAGGCCCAGATGTGCAATTGCCATTATATGGCTATTGTTATTACTAAAAGTTGTAAGTTTGAATACGAACATGAGTGCATCTATTTCTCTATAGAATGATCTTAAGAAATTATATATTTGTGCAAGCATTACAGATACGGATTAGTTTCTGATTCAAATGGAAAACTGTTGCAGGATAACTTGAGAGTTACTTACTTGAGGGATATATCAGATGCTTGATGGCTGCCTTAAGGTACAAGATATATAATGGTAACATGTATTTGAGGCTTTCCACAATGTGCTTATATTGAGTTGGAACATGCAGTAATGGAGAAAATGTTCAGGGATGACGATCTTTTAACTTGCTTATCAACCATGCTTCCAAGATATTTGCTACACAGTTAAGCTTTTCCAGCTTTTAACTGTTCTATGAAAGAACAAATTTTCAAGCACGCTGGCAGCTTGTGCTCGCATCCCTAGAGGCATGTACTAGCATTAAGGGATGTGGTTTTATGGAATAGAATAACTGCAGGTTATGCACACAACAGGGAGAACTTAGCATTGGATTAGTGTTTAAAAAACATGCTTATGGGCAAATGTAATTTCATGAGGTGCAATATCTAATTGGTATGACCAATGTAATGAAGATGTGCCATGTAAGATTAAAATAAATGGTTATGCAAAATGTTGGCTTGGACATCACATATATGATCAAATTTTGCCAATAATAGTTTTACTCAATGCTTATGTAAGCATCATAATCCATACTTACATCTAAAGAGCAAAACAAATGATGTTGGCTTAAACACCACACGCATGTCTTATTTTAAGAAACCCCTCTTTAATCAACTCTATAGTCAATGCTTGCCCATAATAAGAGTTGCAGTCAATGCTTATGTGAGCATCATAATCCATACTAACATTTGAAGAACAAAACAAATACTTTAACCAATCAAGGCGCACTTTATGTTCGAACATTCATAAGTCAATCGTAAACTAGGGGCCAATACATGTGTTTTTAATCTTTTTGGTCCAGAACAATCCAAAGTAATGAACAAGGCATCGTTTCATTTGTGTAGAACTACAGGATAGTTCAATACAACCATTCACTTATTTGGACTCATTCATAAGCAAAGTACATATAGTAACCATTACTGACATGCTGTATGATGGACTTCCATAACATTTAGTGCATATTGCTACTTTAAGGCCTTGAAATTGAGGGTCTCTTTTAGGTGTAGCAGGCGTGGCCATGAGCAGGATTGTGAATGACAACATTATACAAGTTCAATTCAATACTATCCTTTAGTGCATGCACTTCCTCTGGACCATTCTAGTAAGATAGAGATTTGACTTCTGTTCTATTGCATCCTATTATGGTGACATCTCTACCTTCTATCATGTTGCAAGTTATATCGCAACATCTCCATTTGCGCTACATTCATTATCAGCTTTCTCTAAATGCAACGAGCTTCTAGGAACCATGAAGGATGCCTTAGTGTATCATTGTACACGGAAGGCATGGATGATATATATGATGTTCTTCAAATAAGATGATGTCGTTCAGTTGTTTAGCTTCCCATAAGTTGTGGGAAGCTAAACAAGTGAACGACATCATCTTATTTGAAGAACATCATATATCACAGACAAATACATTGATGAGCACGTTTAACCACCCAACCAGGTCCACAGGGTTATGGCAATCATCTGGAAACTGGCTCAGCAAACAGTATCTGGCTACTTCGCGTAGACCATGAGCAAACAATATCTGGCTACGCCGCGTAGACCATTGGGCAAAGACAATATCTGGCTTATTGGCCCTCCAGGCTAGTCTAGCTACTCCACGTAGCCACACATCATAAAAGCAATTGCAGATGTGTGAAGTCGCTATGGTAGTAATTTGTGACCCCCTGTCACCTTTTCGGCCATTACTCCCTCATACAGATGAACTAGGATATGTGCCACCTCAATTCGGAAACTAGACTCCGAGACGGTTCCAACGAGGTTTAGGGTTTAGGGTTAAGATATGTTTTATTTTTAAATTGGAAAAGTGAAATTTTTTTAAGACAATAGGTGGTCAAACATCATTTGATAAAATATGTGACTTTTAGAAATAAGACTACCATGGAAAAAGGGCCTCATAATAGGTATTATCAGAAGATTGAAAAGTACGGTGGCAGCATGTATTAGCATTCCTCACAGCATGTGCTAGAGCATTTATCATGGAATACAAGAACTGCAGGGTATGACAGCGAGGAGAGTTTAAAATTGCATTAGAGTGTTTAAAAGACATGCGACAAGAAGGCTCAAACCAAAAATAATTTCATGGGTTGCAATATCTAATTGATTTGACGAATGTGACAAGATGTGCTTGCTTTAAAACCAAACTTGGTATCTTGAGGGGCAGGTTTTATTGATGAGGGCTGGCATAAATTCAGCAATATGATTTATAACTGTTGTCACACCAACAATTGAGCATATGGTTTGGTTCGCTTGGCTTTCTTGGACGAGTAGGAAGATTACATCTTGCAAAAGCTTTGATAATCAATAAGCGTTAGTTTTTCATTCAGCCCTTTAATAGCTTTGCTCAGCTCGTGTAAATGTGAACAAAGATTGAATGCCTGTTTGATGTTCTCTTTTTGCATGTGATATTAGAAGTACAATTGTGTGATTTTGGGGGAGATATCTCCAATTTTCAATATTGGTCAGTGCCTTGTCTGACAACTGATTTAGCTATATGCCTGAAAAAAATGTGCGTTGTTCATCCAGTGATTCAAACGTATTGATTCATTTTGGGATAAGGAAAAGCAGAGAGCCATTGCGATGCAACAATTAAATGCAATTCTTTTGCATTTTTAGGGTGATTAAAAGGCCCAGATGTGCAATTCCCATTATATGGCTATTGTATGGCCATTATATGACTATCATAAGTTCAGTTGTTTAGCTTCCCATATTGATGAGCACGTTTAACCACCCAACCAGGTCCACATGGTCATGGCAATCATCTGGCAATTGGCTCAGCAAACAGTATCTGGCTACTCCGCGTAGACCATGAGCAAACAATATCTGGCTACGCCGCGTAGACCATTGGGCAAAGACAATATCTGGCTTATTGGCCCTCCAGGCTAGTCTAGCTACTCCACGTAGCCACACATCATAAAAGCAATTGCAGATGTGTGAAGTCGCTATGGCAGTAATTTGTGACCCCCTGTCACCTTTTCGGCCATTACTCCCTCATACAGATGAACTAGGATATGTGCCACCCCAATTCGAAAACTAGACTCCGAGACGGTTCCAACGAGGTTTTAGGATTTAGGGTTTAGGGTTCAGGGTTAAGATATGTTTTATTTTTAATGTGGAAAAGTGAATTTTTTTTAAGACAATAGGTGGTCAAACATCATTTGATAAAATATGTGCCTTTTAGAAATAAGACTACCGTGGAAAAAGGGCCTCATAATAGGTATTATCAGAAGATTGAAAAGTACGGTGGCAGCATGTATTAGCATTCCTCACAGCATGTGCTAGCATTTATCATGGAATACAAGAACTGCAGGGTATGACAGCGAGGAGAGTTTAAAATTGCATTAGAGTGTTTAAAAGACATGCGACAAGAAGGCTCAAGCCAAAAGTAATTTCATGGGTTGCAATATCTAATTGATTTGACGAATGTCACAAGATGTGCTTGCTTTAAAACCAAACTTGGTATCTTGAGGGGCAGGTTTTATTGATGAGGGCTGGCATAAATTCAACAATATGATTTATGACTGTTGTCACACCAATAATTGAGCATATGGTTTGGTTCGCTTGGCTTTCTTGGACGAGTAGGAAGATTACATCTTGCAAAAGCTTTGATAATCAATAGGCATTAGTTTTTCATTCAGCCCTTTAATAGCTTTGCTCAGCTCGTGTAAATGTGAACAAAGATTGAATGCCTGTTTGATGTTCTCTTTTTGCATGTGATATTAGAAGTACAATCGTGTGATTTTGGGGGAGATATCTCCAATTTTCAATAT
Organism: Isoetes taiwanensis; assembly: GCA_021234155.1. Lineage (NCBI taxonomy): Eukaryota > Viridiplantae > Streptophyta > Lycopodiopsida > Isoetales > Isoetaceae > Isoetes > Isoetes taiwanensis. The sequence continues at coordinate 4,253,480 of JAJEKV010000089.1, read as the reverse complement.
TGGTCAATGCCTTGTCTGACAACTGATTTAGCTATATGTCTGAAAAAAATGTGCGTTGTTCATCCAGTGATTCAAACGTATTGATTCATTTTGGGATAAGGAAAAGCAGAGAGCCATTGCGATGCAACAATTAAATGCCATTCTTTTGCATTTTTAAGGTGATTAAAAGGCCCAGATGTGCAATTGCCATTACATGGCTATTGTTATGGCCCCTAAAAATTCACAAAATGGCCCTAAAAAACCTATACATTAGGGGCATTTCATGAATTTTCTAAAAGTTAGGGGTATGTTGTGAATTTTGCAAAAAGTTAAGGGTATATTGTAGTTTTTCCCTATTATCTATGGCCTTTTTGTACAAAATAGTCCGCCCCTTTTGCTTGATCATTGATTCCTCTTGATATCTCTCCAGCCAATGGTTCTCGACCCCATCCTAGATATCACAACCTTGTCATAGTTCCACAACTTTGCCATATTTTGCCATGCCCCATAACCCTGGCGCCGTGGACCACTCCCCCGTGCTATGACTCCGTATCAATGGAAGTTGTCTGATATTTTAGATATAACTCAGTTTCATGGAAAATAATGATGACTGCATATGTTCAGCACTTTAAATGTGGCTCTCTATCAGTAGTTGCAATTGGAAATGCCATGATTAATGAATACGCTCCAGATATTTTCCATTGTAGCTGCATTGTTGGTCTTTTGTTTTTCTTGGTCTTTCAAGATTCTGGGCATGTGCATTGTTCTTCTAGATACCCTGTAGCCAAAGCTTATGGGATGGACGACTTGGTTGCCGAAGGTGCATTAATGTGCAGCTTGGAAGCCAATGATTTGATCATGCAATCCGTTTGGGCTCCATGTGCATCAGCAAGTTATTTATTGATTGCAAACATTTATAGCATTTCTAACATAATCAATAGTCCTGTTGAGACTATATATTACATGATATTGTAAAATACATATCTTAGGAAAAAAGTTCCCAACCCCCTAGGTTCTTTCAAGTTAAACTTTGTTTGACTGGTCTCATGTGCATGAGGAATAAATTGGGTAATATAAATGCGAATCTTAGAAGTGGACTTTGTTTTGTTGTTCCCATGTGCATTTAATCTCGCACTCCTATTTTATAAGACTGCAATTTAGTCAATTCACTCCGAAATAAAATCCTAGATACTCTGTTGTATCTATAAGGTTGTTACGCAACCTGTATCCCCTTAAAAGTATTTCAATCTTATAACCATTACTACCTCGGATATTTTCATATCCATACACATGCTTACTGTATTTTCTCCTCATTTAGTATATTCTACAACCTCTTGGCAATTTGTCAATCGTTTTGTTAAATTACTCCGGTTGCTCGATTTTCCAATCCTAAACCTTTCACTTCTATGTTACCTTCTCTAAGGAGTGGAGAGTTTGCATGCTAGCCTGTCATGTGTTCCCCACGAGCAATCCATGATCCCATAGAGTAGTCTTGATGCTGAGTACATCATTATTTTTAAAAGTGGGGAGAATGTGACGTTCCCATCTATTATATGCCTTGTATAGATACAAGTAACGTATAATACAAAGCTAAGCCAGAGTACGTCACCATATCATGAACGTTCAAATACATTATTGCTAGTAAGGAATATAATGGGATAGTACATTGCATCAACCCTATGCATACTAATTAGCATTAGCTATGTTAATTAATATTTATTCGTTTTTTCCAAGTATTATAGCGTTTGGTTCATCTTTCATTGCAAGCCATCGATGTGGAGAATATTCGTGGCATTGTGCCAGATCAATGGCCATTAGAATTTTGAGAGAAAAATTGCATGCCAATGTCAATGGTGTAGAACGAACCCATGGTTGCAGCGAAAAAAAAATGAAGCAACATAAAAAAAACCCAATGGTGCCAATAAATTTGCTGCACCCAGTCCTGCCAGTATGGCAGGCCCTTCTGCCATAGCGCCTACCCCTATTAAAAGCCACCGTAGCTTCACCACCTTCTGTACAGCTGAAGTCAGATAACAAACTACAAAGCGGAATTCCTCAACCGGGGGAAAGGCATTTCTCTGTTCTTGGCCTATTCTAAATTTGTATTTCACAGCCCGATTCTAGTTTCTTGGGTAGCATGCTTTTGTGGTAACCAAGCTATGGTGCACATCTGGACTGCAATTTTAGAAACTGTGTTACCTGTATTCCCCTTTTACCACAGCTCTTATATTTTCGGCTCTTATGCCTCGCTAGTCTCAAGAAGAATTGTTCTGCCTCAACCTAGCCTAAACCTAGCCTAAAACCAGCGCTTATCTACCTGCAAACCGACACTGATTCTTTAATCTCTGCACCTACTTCTGTATTTCATCTGGCTGCCGTGCCTTTCTCCTGTTTGATCTTACCCTGTTTGGTCGGCTCTTACCCTGTTCGACCTGCGTTTGGGCCACCCTTGCTCGCTCCACCGCCCTGCTCCACCTGCTCGCAATCCAAGCAATCACCTGCTATCCATGCAATCAGAGGAGAAAGCAGCGTTGGCCTCCCTCTCCCAGACGGCGACCTCTGTGCTTCTCCTCCGCTGCCCTTGCCAAAAACAGAAGGCAGCATGCCTTCTTATCCATGCCCTAAAAAAAGGGCGCCAATTTTTTTCCCTTCTCTTCCTAACCTTTGCAAAAACATCCGTGAAAAAAAGAATTGCCAATCCAAAATAGTAATAACCATCCAAGCTCCTCTCACATGGCAAATTATACCCTTTTCAATACAATACGATACGGAAATCATAGTCCAAACCACTGCCTGAAAACCCTCTCCAACCCCAAAACGAAAATAGCATACTATATGGACCCAGTTTCATTAGTCTAAACCCTAAGTTTAGGGAGGAATAAATTAACCCAATCAATAATTAACTCAATTTAGCAATTTCCACCTAACCCAAATTGATTGGGCAGAAGAATATTGCCACTTAGGGATCACACAAACTGAGGATGCTCCAAATCGATTTGGGGGAATGGAGAAGGAGGAGCCTATTCAACTAGCCGAGCATGAAGAACCCGAGAGATAGTCGATCTAGCCAAGATATCGGTTACAAGGCTTAGTTGGCTTGAGATTCTAGCTAAGGATTAAGCCTTCTTTGCTTAGATGAATGATTAATCTTATATTGATGCTCTATTTGAAGTTATAATAATAATAATCATTATTATTATTATTATTATTATTATTATTATTATTATTATTATTATTATTATTATTATTATTATTATTATTATTATTATTATTATTATTATTATTATTATTATTATTATTATTATTATTTGAAGTTATGAATGGATTTATGATTTATGGTAGCTCCTTTGTTGCGCCTCTTGTGCTTGTGGGATAAGAGAGTGTAGAGACATAAAGGAAGAAAGGAAGGAAGGAAGGAAGGAAGTATATTTTAACGTCCACGGAGGCCAACTGGCCTATGAGACGGTTTTACAATATCGCGGAAGGTTTCCAAACACAAAATAAAACCACAGAAACCCTGTACAATGTGTCTCTACCACTTGGATGAAAAAAACCCCCCGTGTTTCTAGTAGGAACAGAGATGTTTCTAGCTAGAATCCCATAAACCTCAATAATTGCGGCCTGTGCACAAGAGCCCAACTGGCCGTCGAGGTTATGCTGTGATTGAACACCAGACAACGGACACAATGGTGATATGGAAGTGGAGCCTTGTTGATCGTAAGGTTCCCTTACTATGCTAAACTTATAGTTGGTCACCGGTGTGGGCCAGGTATAGGTCTGACACCCCCTGGGTCGCAGGCACCATGCCAAAAGGACATTCTGGGCTTGGTAGGTACGAGTGAGCTCCCCTTATGTATTTTGGGGGGTTAAAGTCAGGTATGGATGTGCATAGCACAATCCTCTAGCCACCCATGGAACCATTATGCTTTGGGAAGGGACTTGTCCCATTCCTACCTCATTGGACCGTGGAGATGTAACCTGGAGTAGTCTAATGGGGTGATTCCATAAGACTACATCTCTGGAAGGCTACAATCACCCATGGCATGTTTTAGCCTATCTGCAAAGTGTGCACAGGAGGGGCAGATGGAGTACCCTAGCCATTGTTCTATTCTAGCCAATGTCATTGTCATGATTATGTCTGTTGTTATCCAAAGATCCCGATCGTCAATTGACCCCCTTTTGAGTCTGCGCCTGCGGTAGAACCCTGATTTGTCTTGTATTTTATGTGTTATGTTGGTGTTATATTGATGTTGTCTTGATTATGAATGGGCCATCCTTTGTGGTGGTATCTTATTTTATATGTATTGTTGCCAGTGCTAACATGTACGACACTTTGACCATATAGGATATCCCAGAGAAGGCATCAGGCTCCATCCCCAATTTGCCCCAAATCGATTTGGAGTCAGTTGGAGAATGAAGAGGAGCCTGTTCAATCAGAGGGCATGGAGAACCTGAGAGTTAGTAGGCTTAGTTAGCTTATGACTTATGGTAGTTCCTTTGTTGCACCTCTTGTGCTTGTGGAATAAGGAAGGGTAGAGACGTAAAGGCTAGTATGAATAGAGATGCTTCTAGCCAAATAAATGCGGCCTGTGAACAAGAGCCCACCTGGTTGTGGAGGTCATGCTGTGATTGAGGACCAGACAATGCACACTGGTGATATGGAAGTGGAGCCTTTCTAATCGTAAGGTTGCCTTACTGTGCTAGACTTAAAGCTAGTCACCGCGTGCGGGCTGGGTATAGGTTTGACACCCCCCAGAATCGCATGCATTGTCCTGAAAAGACGTCATGGGCTCGATTAATACGAGTGAGCTCGTTCTATGCATTCTTTAGGGGGTTAAAGTCGGGTAGAGATGTGCATAGCACGATCCTCTAGCCACTCATGGAACCATTGTGCTATGGGAAGGGACGTCCCATTCCCGCTTCATCAGACCAGGGAGATGTAACCTGGAGTAGTCTCGTAGGGTGATTGCATAAGATTACGTCTCTAGAAGGCCACAATCATGCCATAGCATGTTTCAGCCCATCTATAAAGTGTGCACAGGAGGGGCGGATGGAGTGGACTACCCTGGATGAGCCACCCTTCATGGTGGCATATTATTTTATGGGTATTATTGCTAGTGCTAACATGTACGTACGCTTCCACAGTATAAGATATCCCAGAGAAGGCATGGGGTAAATGACACTTCTATGTTCTTCACTTGGACACGACCATTCTAAGTGGTCCGAGTCAGACGGAGGGCCTTTCCTAGTGATAGAGTTGCTGGAAAAGGGGATTTCTCCTATTTATACGATGGAAGCATCATATAGGTACGTGGAGCATCACAATGGTATCAAAAGTAGATCCACTATCGCTACTATCTCTTAGGTTCTCCATGTCCTGTTGGTTGAATAGGCTCCTCCTCCTTCTCTAACTGCCCCAAATTGATTTGGGGCAAATTGGGGACGGAGCCCCGATTTTGACTAACCCTAGATTAGCAAGTTCACGAGGGCCCAAGTGGCACTTGCTAATTATCTTATTAAATAATTAATTAACATAATTAGTTATTAATTAGCTAATCTTACATAATTAACTTTCTTAATTAATGTCAAGTTAGCATAGCTAACTTTACTTCATTAGGTCATCACATAAATGGTCAATATACCATTATATACCCACGGTGATGTGTCATGTACTCAATGTATAACATATAAAATACGTGGAACATCACAAGTTGGACATGACTAAAGATCATTGATAATCAATGATATTATTTGGAAATTAATAAAAAGGATACTCATATTAAACATGTGATTGTAACGGGCCCATGGTAGACCGTTCGAGTATTCGAACCTTGAATGTGCCTGTGGGGCATTTTTGAGACACCGGCATAAATGGGTAGAAGTGACTACTCATAAACGTCTAGACGGTTTTGCCCAGTTGGCTAAGGGCATGTCGATTAGGAACGTTACAGTTGGTATCAGAGCAAGTCTCTCGAGTTCGAGTCTCCATGGGTGCCCATATGCATGGGTAATTTGCAAAGACTTGGTAATTATTGTGACATGGTATAGCCTTGGATGCTCGAGGACGAGCATAGTTCTAGTGGGAGAGACTGTAACGGGCCCATGGTAGACTGCTCGAGTATTCGAACCTTGAATGTGCCTGTGGGGCGTTCCTGAGACACCGGCATAAATGGGTAGAAGCGACTACTCATAAACGTCTAGACGGTTTTGCCCAGTTGGCTAAGGGCATGTCGGTTAGGAATGTTACAGTGATGGAGAACATGTGATTATTTTGGAGTAGTCCTCTAGAGAAATTTGAAACATTGCATGGTGTCATATTGAGCAACTGAAGGTTGAAGTCAAGGTACCTAACTTATTATGGTTTTGTAAAGGTACAGAACATGTGACGCTCCCCGCACAATATACGGTATGATAATATTTCAGCTTTATAAGTCAGAGAGATGCATACATGAGAAGCAGTGGCAGTGTATGCAACTAGGAAGTCAATAAGTAGATCATGGTACAAGGAGACACATAAGTTGCAGAAGGTTGAAAAAGTTAAGTTGCAAGATATTGGAAAAGTTGAGTTATTTTGTCTGCTCATGAGAAGCAGTGGCAGTGAGCTGGACAAGTTTCAATCATGATCTTCTTGTTTTAAAATCACAAGGGTTGTACAGGGATTGCAAAGGTTCAATGCTCAAACATTAATGTGCCTGCAGAGAATGATGATTGAGAGGTAAACCTAGCGTAACAAAACTACAAGAAGAAAGAATAAAAATCGAAATTATGGTTCAATGGTTCCTAAGTTTATTTACAATAGTATGCCTGTGGGATATTTCGAAAAAGGTCGTATTTCTTCAGTTATCCCTGTGGAATATATCCCGAGATGAAGCAAGGCTAAGATTAGCAGGAAAATTACACTCCTTAACCGCCGGAATGATGAGTACTAACGGATTGAGCAGACAGGAGCATGTGGAGCAGTGAAAAGCTAAAGGAGCCGGACGAAGAAACTAGTTTTGGGAATTTTTCATGTACTATGAGTATGATCTTCGATGCTCGATAAAGTGAAACTCATTTATGTTTGTTTATTGACTCAAAGGTTAATGGTTTATTGACCTTGGGGACCTTAAACTTTATCACATGTATTACCTTCAATTGTTTGATATAGTGTGATTGATATCTAGTGAAGATTAGTGACCAAGATTTGGCTCTTCACTAGATCACAGGAAAAATCTTGCTAGGCACAGCACAAAGTTATCAGTTTCTGTGTTATATTCTACATGTCGGTTAGGAATGTTATTTTGGAGTAGTCCTCTAGAGAAATTTGAAACATTGCATGGTGTCATATTGAGCAACTGAAGGTTGAAGTCAAGGTACCTAACTTATTATGGTTTTGTAAAGGTACAGAACATGTGACGCTCCCCGCACAATATACAGTAACCACCGTACACTCCACGGAATATCCCCCAACCAGTGTCATCTACTGGATGGGCCCTCCATCTATCCCGTTCTAGGGATGGCTAGAACGGTAAGGGACACGGAGGTGTCTCGTAAATCCGTCCCCTATGGACTCCTAATAACAGCGGAAGCGTATAACTAAATGTCAGTACTAGCAACTAACAACAATAATAATAAGTCTACCTCAAAGGGTAGCTCAATCCATCCATCCATAGAATCGTCAGAAGGATCAATACACCATAAAACAATAAAGCTTCTACCCAAGCTCTAACTCGTGGGGAAAAGTATACTGACGGCTAGGTCTCAAGATAGATACAGACGGAAGTATAAACAATGGCGGGGCTGGCTATAAGGCAATGGCTAAGGGTTGTCCACTCCATCCGCCCCTCCTGTGCATACTTTGCAGATGGGCTAAAACGAGCTATAACGTGACTGTAGCCGCCGGATACACAATCTCTTGGATTCACCCGAAGAGACTACTCCAGGTTTCATCTCCCTCGTCCGATGAGGCAAGGTCGGGTTACATCTCCCCTTCCCGGAAATCAGTGATTTGATGGGCGACTAGAGGATCGTGGCGACACACGTCCGTTCATGTCTTTAACCCCCCAAAAGCAAGAACCAGGCCGGCACCTACAGCTCTTCAGGATCAGGGCGGCACCATTGATCCAGGGGGTGACGAACCCATGCCCGGCCCACACGAAGTGACCGACCATAGACCTAGTGTGCCCCAAGTCCCCAGTAGCCGCACTCAGCAGGGACTATTCCACCATCTCGTCACTGATCCCGTTATATGGTGCTCAGTCATTCCATAACTCCCTTAGTCCGGTGGGCTCTATGCACAGGCCGCATATAACAGGTATTATGGGTCTATCTAGAAGCATCATACATAAGGCTGCTAGGTCTCTACCCCCCTTCCCAATACATGAGGAGCATAACAAGAGATCAACCATATCATATCCATAACATATGAACAATAAGAATAAGATCTAACCTAATCACATGAATCTAACTAGGGAGTTAGGGTTCATTGATTCGGTTCATCAGGTGAAATAGTGATTCTAGGAAGGCTCTACTAGAATACATGACTCTACTACATCTCTATAGCTGAAACTGCTTCAAAATACCTGCTCCTGACGCATTTCCTCCTGATCCTGGGGTCTCCATCGATTCTTCGATGTTTGAGATTACTGCTACTGAATCCAACACGTCCACGCTGCTTGGGTCGCTAAACCGTGCTATGCTGCAGCTTCTGGATCTTGATTCTGAACTCCGGTTGTGACAATAGCCTCAAGAGTGGGAGGAGCAAAAGTGTCTTCTGGATTAGGGTTAGGTATTTATGGGCAAGTTAGGGTTAGGGTTGACATCTTGTCCAATGGAATGCGAACACGTGGCCAGTTACCCCAATCAGGTAGTGCCACGTGGATATATCCTTTCCTAAGGTTAATCAAGTTACATTTTAATGTGACTTGAACTTACGTAATTGTCATACAAATCTAAGTGATACTGGATTTGTATGGTGACGTGGCCCAAAATATACGTATACATACCGTATATTTTAGGGGAACGTCACATTCTCCCCCCCTTAAAATAATGATGTCCGCAGCATTAAAGTAAGGTTTTTCGAACCTGCATAACTTATATACTCTATTTTAATTGGATTGCATTTGTATATATATAAAAAGAAACGATAACTTCCGATATATATGTTTCTACAATAGTAGCTTGGAAGAATATCCTTGCAAGCTTATACATAAGTATTTTCAAGTTTATTTATAACAAAACATTATGAATTGGACACATCAATTCATAATTTAAGTTTAGGAGTTTAAGCTATCTACAAAATTCTTAACTCCTAACTTCTCGTAATGCGCTCCCTCGTATTTGCTTGAATTCACTTCCCTGCAATGAGTAGCACATTACGTTAGTTTAAATTATAAATTGTGGTTTTAAGGGGACCACCCCCCCTAATTATTTACTATACCTTTTTCTAACTGCATACGATCATGGCCATACGGTTTAAGCTAAGAATCATTTAAGATGATTCTATCATTGCCCATGATGATAGCTACCTTGTGCACGATCTCCCCCCATTGATCATGCACCACACTGTGCTTCATGGTTTCTGGTTTAAGCTTAGGAACATGCAGTTGTATCCTTCATTGCCCATGATCACCTTTATTTTACATGACCCCCCTATGGTCATGTACACTTGCAGTGTGTAATGGCATAGAGAACGTCTTATGGATGATCTCATCATCGCCAACACTCTCTTCTAGACTTATGTAGAACACTATAATCTATACTTTGTAATTATCATTGCTAACTACAAAGTATTCACTCACTTATTTAATCTATCACCAATTTTAACAATGGCAGACCTATATATTCGATGTTGGTCATTTCGGAGATGACTTGGCCGTCGAATTGGTTCATAAATTCTAGGTATTGTCTTTCTAAATCTTGTTTCAATACCCAAGTTGCGTCTTCTACTGGCACATGCTTCCATTTGACTAAGTACTGAAGAAATTCCGATCTTCGTGTTTTCTTGAGTGCTTTGTCAATGATGGTTTCAGGAACAATTTCAACATGCTCCTCTGTCATTTCCAATAAAGTTGGAGTCTCCAAAATCTCTTCCGGATTTGTGCCTCTTAAGCAGACTAACGTGGAAGACTTTATGAACCTTTAGATGAGCGCCAATTTCTTGCAATTTCCAATTCTGAGCTTGGCTTGCTTAACTTTGATCTTTAGCCATACGCTATCTCCAACTTGAAATTCTCTCACTGTTCTATGCTTATCTGCTAAGCTCGTTTGACGGCTTCTAGCTGCTATCAAATATTCTCGAACTTCTTGCACTAGCTCTTGCATATCTTCTAGCATTTGTTGAGAGACTTCAACTTTTGACACCGGATTATGCCACGTGTCAGGTGTGAGACATTGGTATCCATAATTAATCATGAACGGGGACATATGTGATGATTCTTGCTTGGTACTATATGCAAATTCTACCAAGTATATGTAGTCCTCCCATTTCGTCTGTTTGTTCCACACGTAATGTCTCAACATATCTTCCAAAATTCTGTTTGTTCTTTCTGTTTGACCATCTGTTTGAGGATGATAAGCTGTACTCATACAAAGCTTTGTTCCAATGGTTCCAAAGAAGTCCTTTCAAAATGCACTTATGAATTTCGGATCTCTATCCGATATTATTCCTCTAGGCATGCCATGAAGTCTGAAAATTTCTTTACTGAAGAGCAAGGCTGTATCTAGGGCAGTGTCTGTTGTTCTACATGGCAAGAAATGTGCAATCTTTGAAAGTTTGTCGACCACTACCATGAGTGCGTCATGCCCCCTTGCTGTTCTTAGGAGGCCCGTGGTGAAATCCATACTCACTATTTCCCACTTGGCATCTGAAACTGCCAATGGCTCTAGGGCTCCAGGAATGCGAAGTTGTTCGGCCTTGGTTTGTTGACATAATTGACATTGCTGAACGTAATTGGCAATGTCCTTCTTCATACCTGGCCAGTAGTAACTACTTCTTATTTTGAAGTAAGTTTTCATAAAGCCTGCATGACCTGCAATCGGGCTATTGTGAGTATCGTTGAGAATCAATTTTCTCACTCCTGATGTTTCTGGGACACACAACTTGTCCTTATGGTATAGAAGCTTGTCTTACTTCTTATAATTCTTAAAAAGTTCCCTTTCTTTGTTTGTTCTTGCATCCTTGCAAAGACTTGCCCAAACCTGTTGGAACTCCACACTAGAGGGTATTGCCTCCTCAATTTTCCTGCCGAATTCACTTGATAAAGTTGATATGGCATTGCAGTGTGTTCTTGTGACTATTGGCTGAGAGAGCGCAAACAACTACATTCAATTTTGGGGCTTATAGACTATATCAAAGTCATATTCTTCTAAAAACTCCATCCACCTTCTTTGTCTCAAATTTAGAAGTGGTTGTGTGAATATGTATTGCAAACTCTGATGATCTGTGTCTAATTGGAACTTCTTTCCTAATAAATAATGTCTCCAAATACGTAGGGCCCTCACTACTGCCAATAGTTCTTGATCATGAGTTGGATATCGTTGTTCTGCTTCATTCATTTTCTTTGAATCGTATGCAACTACCCTTCCTTCCTGTATAAGTACCCCGCCTGTGGCAATCATACTTGCATCAGTTGCTACAAGTTTATCTTTTTTGGGGTCAGGTAAGGTTAGAACTGGAGCTGTTGTCAAGGCTTCTTTGAGCTTATCAAAAGAAACTTGTACTTCTTGCATCCAATTGTCCATCCAATTCTTTACCTTCTGTTTCTTTGTGAGGTCTGTCAAAGGAGTTGCCCACTTAGCAAAGTCCTTTACAAATTTTCTGTAGTATCCTGCAAGACCCAGGAAACTCCTTACTTCAGGGACGTTTCTTGGTGCTGGCCAATCTATGATGGCTTCTATCTTTGCCGGATCTGTTGCAATGCCTTCTGCTGATACAATATGCCCCAAGTAATCAACTTTGGGAGTGGCAAAGTGGCACTTGGAAAATTTGGCAAATAGCTTATGTCTTCTTAGCTTCTGTAATGTTTTTCTCATATGGTAATCATGTTCTTCGATTGACTTACTATAAATGAGGATGTCGTCGAAGAACACTATTATAAAATCGTCCAAGAACTCTCTGAAAATATCATTCATCAACCTCATGAACGTTGCTGGTGCATTTGATAGGCCAAAGGGCATAACTGTAAATTCATAATGACCATAGCGTGTTCTGAAAGCTGTTTTATGAACATCTTCTTCTTTTATTCTTATTTGGTGGTACCCTGACCTTAAGTCTATTTTGGAGAATATCTTTGCCCCTTGAAGTTGATCCATTGCATCATCTGCCCTTGGTAATGCGTATTTATTCTTTACCGTTTGTTTATTTAGTTGTCGGTAATCTTCCATCTTTCTTCTTCACGAAGAGAATAGGTGCCCCAAAGGGTGATACCCTTGGTCTTATAAAACCAATTTCCAACAACTCCTTCAACTGTTTCTTGAGCTCTCCCAGTTCCGGTGTGCTCATCCTGTAGGGAGCCTTGCTAGTAGGCTTAGCATCTAGTGCTAGAGTAACCTCACATTCCACACCTCTATAGGGTGGTAACTCTCGGATATCATCCGGAAAAACATCATAAAATTCTCTTATGATTATAGCAATAGGCTTAGGCAATTTTTCTATGCTTTCCTCCTGTGTTATTTTCTCACTATCAGGTTGAATTGCTTCTAGCCTAAGGATATATTCGATCTCCTTCTTTAAATTGCATTTATTCAACTGGCTTAAAGTTATACACTGCATTACTGAAGGAATTTCCTTACCTCTGTTGCCATCTGGTGCGGTGATTGCTATTTCTTTATTGTCGCAGTCAATGATTGCCTTAGCTGGTTTGAGGAATTCCATTCCAACTATCAAGTCATATTTGCCAATATCCATTACCTCAGCTCCCATGGTGAACTTAATCCCGGTCAATCCGACGTCAAAATTAACTCTTCTTCCCTTTGTATGTCGAATTGCCCCATTTGCCATGCTGACTGGCCTGAGTTTAGATTTCAGGGTCTTTGACTTCAATAATGCTGCCAATCTAGAAGATGCAAAATTGTGTGAACTACCTGTGTCTATTAGAATTATCATCTATTATAGCATCAGCTGAGATGACCGTGGACTGACTTGCAACATTATCAGTCTCAATAGCTGCACAAATCTTACACTCACCATCTATGTAATCTTGGGCTTCCTCCTGATCATCATCTTCATCTTGTTCAAGAGGTGATTCCCATCAAATCTAACTCGCCAAAAGCCTGCATGACAAAAGGACATGTATGTGTTACGTGGCGGGTTGGAAACATCCAAAGCAGAGTTGTTTCTTGATGCATTCATCCCTCTTTTCTTTTGGAATCTTTGTCTAGGAAGCTTTTGATTGACACCGCTAGATGAAGACCCTTGAGCTGGTTGGTTTCTATATGGTCCCTTCTTGTCATTCTTCCCTTGAAGCTGGCTGGTTAGCGGGTTGATTTTCAAAGCGCCTTGGAGTGTATGGAGCTATTGACTTGTCTTTTGAATAGTTGCTTTCGCTTTGGCCCGTGTGTTTGCGGAGTTTCTTCCAAACTTAAGGCTTTATCCTCGGCTTCCCCAACTGTTTTGGGTTTATGGCCCACAAGTCTCTTGATGTTGGGGTTTAGTCCTTCAATGTAACCATCTACGGCTTGTCTTTTACGTTATTGTTGGCACATTTAATTAGAGTAGCCTCATGAACTCTTACGTATATTTGGCTACGGTTAAATTTCCTTGATCCAACCTATAAAATTGTTGAATCACTTTTGCTTATATGTGATCGAGGTACATAGTGCTTTGAAATGCTTTTCTTGAAAGTTTTGAACTTACAATTGTTTCTTTTCGGTCTATTAGATTTTGCATATCCCTTCCACCATATTACGGCTAGACCATTCAAATTTCTTTGTTGCTACCTTTCCTATGTCCTTATCCTTCATCCCATAGGGTTGCCAAATTCTTCCATCTCATCAAGCCATGTACGCTTCCATCTTGGGATCTGTCCTTTCGAACTGCCGATTTCCTTGTTTTTCGGACATTGCTCATAGCAATATCTATTTTCTTTACGGTAATCCTCCTCGGCGTCTTGTTCCTCCTCTTCGATGTTTGTTCCTATCATTGGAACTATCCGGACTTCGATGTCGAGTTCTTGTCACTAGCTGTACGATGTGGTGTTTATGCGACTTGAGCTTGAAGGAGTTACACTTCTCCTATGTCTTTTCTTTCTCTTTTTCTCCTTTGGAACTTCCGGTGGTGGATTCTGCCCTTGGTGAACTTGTTGATCAACTCCTGGGACTTGTTGTGGTAGGGGTGGACACTCCTGGTTTTGCATCAGTGGTGTTGCCCAGTTGACTATCCGTGTCATTTGATTTCTCATGCGCACCAACCGTCGGTTTATAGCTTCGGGTGACATGTCATCCTCGACTGCTTCATCATTGTCATGGCCAAATAAGTTCCTTGGCAACCAGTTTCGTTGTCGGTTTTGAAATTCTTGTTCCTGAGGTGGTAAGCCGAATGTTCCAGCTGCAAGATTTTATCAAATACATTGTTTATGCAATATTCCTTGGTGTTATGATATTGTTATCTTACTTCAAATAAACCATAAAGATTTTTAAAATAGAAGATGATTTATATAATCATAAGATAACTTTTTTATTCAAAACACATGAGTACATAAAATTATAATATTATCTTTAGAAAGTAATTACTTGGCATAATTTTAAGAAAACTAAACATGAAGTTGCTAAACTATTTCTTGGAGCTGGATCCTGTCTTGGATTTGAAGAATTCCTTGATATGCTTGAGTCTAAGGCCTTTGCCGCATTTAGGTAGGATATTTAGGTGCCCGATCCTCCTTCTAGGGCTTCTTTGCATTTGTGGTGCGGGAAGTTCGGGTGTTATGCTGCTACAAGCTGTCGATTGGTCCATCTTGCGGTGGCCCGGGCAAAATCTAGACTATAGAGACTCTAGATCTTTTAATGAGAATGAGGTGATCGATATTTTCTCTTACTTTGGCATGTTGCGAAACACCGTGAGTGCTATGAGCAATGCCTTTGCTTCTTCCCCTCTTGGGCTAAATTCTTTGTGAAAAACTAATATTTGGCCTTGACACGGTGGGAGATAGTACCTCAAGGCCTTGCATTTTTTATGCCCCTTTGGTGCTTTTTCCTTTGTCTGTTTCCTTTTCGGGCTTTGCTGATCCCACTATGTCAAGTGCTAGGAGATCATCATGGTCTCTCATCATTGTCGTCGCGTTTTCAAGATTGATCTTTGGTTCTCTCCACGACACTTGATGATCACGTTGGGAACGCCTCGTGCTAGGTCCTCTGCCTGGTTTATACAAGGTGCTTTGAATTGCTTGGAATTCTTCTTCTGATATATCGGGTTCATTTTGCTTATAGAATTCCCTTATGTATTGGTAGGCTTCAATATCGGGCATTGTTTCACCCGCATAAGAATGGTGCTCTGCTACTTCACGAGGAATCTCCTGATAAGAATAGTCGATAAGGTCATGCTGCTGTCCTCCGGAGATTATACCTAGAAGTTCATCAATCCTCATGCCTTGTTCCAATGAGTAAGGTAGATGCAATATGTCATTTGCAAGAAGGTATTCTTCTCCTTCGACAATGATTGGAGATAAGGCAGTGATACCTATTGGTGGCGGGTTTGCTTTTAGCACCCGTTTTTCGTGCATAGTGATTTGCCTTTCCCATTTTTCAGTGAATCTCGCTTCTTCTTCTTCTTCTAGCTCACCAGTTTCTTCATAATCTTCCTGTAGCTTGAGTATCCCATGTGATGTGCCTTGGGTCACGTACTCGGTAGTGTCGAGTTCGAGGATATCATCTTGATTTACCCTTGTGTTCAAG
Source organism: Isoetes taiwanensis (assembly GCA_021234155.1). NCBI lineage: Eukaryota > Viridiplantae > Streptophyta > Lycopodiopsida > Isoetales > Isoetaceae > Isoetes > Isoetes taiwanensis. The sequence continues at coordinate 4,237,634 of JAJEKV010000089.1, read as the reverse complement.
GGTGCAAGGTCTAGGGGCTGAACTGAAGGTTCCCCTACCTGATGGATGGCGTTAAATTGCATAAAAATTGCAAGTGCTGCTTGAGCTGAAACGTACCTATGCCTTTGTACTGTGCAACTCATATAATCTGGCATGTTACCAGCTCTTTCCCATATTTGTTTCTTGATTTTTGATGTATTGCCTAATACTCTGGAGAGTACTTCTAATGAAACCCACTTTCCTGCTCTCGGTGGAATGTCACATTCTGATGGCACTTTCTGTTGATCATACTGGATCATTATCTCTGTGTAGAATGGTGTTCTCGTTAGTGTTGCATACAGATCAAATGTATGATTGAACACCTCAAAAGGCACTTTGTCTGGGTACTTCTCCCTTGTGGTCGGAGCTGTTATACCATTCGATGAAGTTTGTAGGCGCCATTAATGCAAGATAGGTATAAAAGACGGTTTGATAAAATAGCAAAAGGCCTGAAAATTCGCCTAAAGGGGTAGGAGCTATATCTGAGAGAAAAAAAAACGAAAATGATCTTCCTTTTATAGAGGTTAGGTTTTCTAGTTTTTCGTGCCCATCATAAGTGTTTAGTAAAATCTAAATTTTATGAGCTAGGATTCACCAATCTACGAGATATGAAATGCTAAGGTAGTTAGAACAAGGCGGAATTTATGCTAATCTATTTTATTTGCGTAAATTTGGACATTTCTTTAATCAACTCCTGCGACTCCGGTTACACCGCGCGAATGGGGCTTCCGAGCCCCTCGGGAGGCCGTTTGGCGCGGTGTGACCGAATTTCGGTCAAAGTCGATTCTTAAGTGACCGATTTTGATATTAGAAGATACTAATTCGCATTTATTTTCTAAAATTAGGCAAGCTAGCATGTTTATTTTTACAAAACTAACTTATTTTACTCTTATTTTACCCCACTCCGGTTACACCGCGCGAATGGGGTTTCCGAGCCCCTCGGGAGGCCGTTTGGCGCGGTGTGATCCGAGTGGACTTTTCCTCGTGTTGACTTTTTCCATTTACATAAAATTTTAATTTTAATAAGCAGTAAAACATCATTATTACATCCATATAACACCTTGGAGTCAAAATTACAAAATTTTTAGACAATTATATACCCTCTAAAACTTTGCCCCTCTAATTCTTCTTGCCAAGTGAATATCTTTAGGCATTACTGTAACCCTCTTGGCATGAATAGCACAGAGGTTGCCTTCTTCAAATAATTGGACTAGCTCTGCCTCAGAAGCTTCTTGCAAAGCACGAACCATCAAAGGTGTAACCCGATAATCTGTCTTGAATTCACCGCAACACCTCCTTAGCAACCGCTCGAAGGGTGCCTTGCGTATAAAGGAGATTTGTGCCTTTGTTGAAAGTGCGAATCTCCTAAATCTAGGAGTGCTTGAGTTGGGGCGTGGTGTTTCCTCTTGGGCTCTACGGGGTGTGGTGGGGTGGCCCGGCTGATTTTTTCTTTCTTACACGCCCCCTTTGCAGATCCTTGGAGGGATTACGTTTTGCGGTACCATTCGTTGTATAGGTACCATCGGTGAGAAAGTAAATTTTATATCTTTGCCTTCTTTCTTTCAAATTGGGCGTCATGACTCAATTTGAGCAGCCCTTTCGCCCGGCTTTTGCTTCTTTTGCTCTTACGTGCCTTGGGCCATGTTGGGTATGGTGGAGGGCATTGGGATCGGAGGGTTCGGCCTCATCTCACGATCTTTTCGACCCGGGGTCTTCCTCCTCTTCTTCTTGGCGTCCTCCTCTTGTTCCTCTGTTTGTTCTTCATCCCTAGGGGGTTCTTCAATATTAATTGTCCCCCCAGGCCTATCCTGCCTCCTCTTCGTCCTCCTCTCTTGCCTTCTCAACTCCTCCTCTCTTTCCTTTCTCTTTCTTTCTCTCCTTTCCGAGGCCCATTCGGATACTTTTTCCTTGCCTTTCTTGCTTATGGGTCTCATACCTTTTGGCAGCTGCTTCCCACCTGTTGTGGGTCTAGTGACTGCTTCTTCTTCGGCCCGTTCTTCTTCGACCTCCTGTTCTTCACTTGATTCTTCCTCTTCTTCCTCACTTGTTTCCTCCTCTTCTTCTTGACTACTTCCCTCTTCGGGGGGTGGGTGGGCATTCTTTGCTTGGCGGCTAAGTGAATTTGTTCTGCATAGGGGCTACAAACTCTGGCAGTGGATTTGGTTCTAGCCATGTTTTTTATCTCAGAAAACGGATGTTGATTGGCTATAGAACTGCTTATCACTAAGAAAAGGAGCTTACGAGGCTTTTTAGGGTTCTTTTTGTTAATCTGAGTTTAAAAAGGTAGTTTATGGGGAATCGTGGGGGAATATTCCTTTTTCATTATGGTGGAATTTATTAAGCCCCCTTTCATTAATATCCCTCCCTAAATTTAATTTTTTGCATTTTCTTGGTTGGAAAATTATGAACCTTCGCCATTTTTCACTGGGATCTCAGAATTTAAAAATTCTTTGACCCTTTTTAGGTGGAATTTGATGTAGATGCATAATTTTCTCCCCAATCTTACTAGAATGTTCATTTGACTACATCCCCTCATTAGAGGATATATGAGATCAAATAAGGACCTTCTAAGAAATGCCATGTCATTGATGCCGAACCTGTAGCCTTGGGCAAAATGCCATCCCGAACCTATAAAGACTTTTTTGTCCTATTAATAACTGCTTCTAACTTTATTAATAGCAAAATATACGATAATAATAACATGGGTCTATGGCGGGAAAAATTGGGGAAATTGGGACATGGCTCAGTAGGAAAAATTGGGGGAAATTTGTGTTGCAGGCGATGGTCGCATTTGGAGATGGAGTTTGGGCGGTGGAGTTTTAGGCGATGGAGTCTTGGGCGGTGGTTTCGCCAGAAGATTTATGGCGTGCCCAACCAGATTTTAAAGGGTGGAGAGAAGAAAAGGTATAAAGAGAGATCCGGCTATGTTTTTTCTTACGCGCGGTAACATTCTAGCAAAACCGTTGGAAGTATTTTTTTGTTGTAGTCGATTTGGTGGAGATGATAATGTCACGGGTGCTTTAAAAATGAAGGCTTTCAGATTCTTGCATGCATGCCTTGATTTGCGGGGCATATGATAAGGAGGAGAAGGCTGCGTGCACATATAGTTTAGCCGCTCTCAAATACTGGGGTCTCGCTACTACAATTAACTTCTTGGTAATTTTCATTTGCAGTTGCCAATAGCTTGAATTTTGAGCTTCGTTTTGGCAGCTATGGCGATTGACTAATATATTGATTGGTCCTTTTTTTTATTTAACGAGCTTCGGAGAAATGAAAATTTGTGGCCTCTCTTCAAAGCTTATATTTTTATTTTCTCTTACGCTCCTCGAATGCACCTTTGTCTTTGCCGGTGACGGTCGATTTGGGTTCCTTTTACGGGGAAACAAAACCGAGGAATTACAAAGTGACTATAGCATAAATTTTTTTTTCCGTTTTGTTGCACTCGATAGAGGTTCAAAATGCGGGACTTGATCGAAGTGTGAAGGTGAAGTGGATCTGTCTTTCGGTCCCATATCATCGCCAAAATCTCTCCGATCCCCTACATATTGCTCTATCTCTCCGGTCTTGGATTAAATCCTTAACTTCTTGTTTTGCATCCAAAGTTTTTTGCCTCCCGCCTGTCTCGTTGATCCATGAAAAGAAAACGTGCGCAAAGCGATTAGAGTTGCCATGGATTGAATTCTAGATCTGGCCTCTGCATCCACGGTGAACAATTTCATTATTTCTAACGAGATGATGCAAAGGCCACGCTGAATTTAGCCATTCTAAGAGCCAATTCCGATTGCCCCTTCTTGTGGGGATCGGGGGCGGAGTAAGTGCCTCAACTATGGCATTTAAAGCTGCAATTTTCTGCAATCCGGACCCAAATTTCTTGCCCTTTTTCTTTTTTGATCCTTGGCTTGAATCGAACTTCGAAAAAAGCAGTCGGCGTCTTGTCGGAATGCCATAAATTGAGACGCGCGGGGGTTTGAGGTCGCGAAATTGCGCCATCTTTGCTAAGGATACGCTTTTGGGCTTGGGATTATCTGCGTCGTCCACGGTGCGAAATGCCGCGTCTCCTTCTTAGAAGGAAGACATTTGTTAAGCCTTGTGGCTACTATATTTTGAAAGTACACAATGAATTAATAGTCTTTGTTTGACATGTTTGGCAAACCAATAAAATAAAATAACAAACAATGCAATGAAATAACAAACAACTCGACATACAAGCTAAACCAATCTACATCAAATTTGCATTCTTGAGAATTTGCATGCACATTCTACATTAATTTACTAAGATAGTCACCCTTGCTTTTCTTAATGCATTATAAAAACAAATGACCACGAAATTATGTATCATCATTTAATTTTTTGACCTATTATGAAGCAACTAAACAATATATAACTTTACCCAACCGAATGAGAGTGTACGATTCGATTTGAGCATTTGACATATTATGGAGTAGCCGGAATAGAAGTACTAATAGGAGGAGCTCATCGGCTTTATCCAAGCGAATGGGGCGTGCAATTCGATCCGCCACTCTTGGCAAAATTTGTGATGTAAGTCTTGAATGAACTAGGCGAGGAGTTGAGGGCGGGGGAGCAAAGGTCATTAATGTTTTTGTCGTATATGACACCCACACCAAAGGCTAACGTGCATTGCGAACCTACATTATAGATATTTTGGAAAGCACTTAAGAGCCTCGGTATAAAAATCTTGTACCTTTCGCTTTCCCATTGGGGCGCATTATTTGATGTGGCATCGGTAAGGGCCCTTAATTGACCTCAAAAAACTCTAATGATTAGAATTTAATTTGACTCTAGGACCCTCCTATTGGGGAAAAATTTTCTCCCCACTTTTATTTAAGTCAGGGTTGGAATTTTTCATTTCCTACCTTTTTCTAGGTCAATTAGTCTACTAAAAGCAGGGGATATGGTGGGTGCTAGTTCTTGGTCAACCAAGAACATGGCTCTGATACAATTGTGGCGCTCCACTTTAATATCTGGTAACCACCAGTACACTCCACGGAAAATCCCCAACCCGGTGTCGTCTCTTTGGATGGGCCCTCCATCTATCCCATTCTAGGGATGGCTAGAACGGTAAGGGACACGGAGGTGTCTAAGTAAATCCGTCCCCTATGGACTCCTAATAACTTGGAAGCATATAACTAAATGTCGATTACTAGCAACTAACAACAATAATAATAAGTCTACCTCGAAGGGTAGCTCAATCCATCCATCCATAGAATGCGTCCGGAAGGATCAATACACTATAAAACAATAAAGCTTCTACCCAAGCTCGACTGGAGTGGGGAAAAGTATCTGGCGGCTGGGTCTCAAGATAGATCTGAGGCGGAGGAAGTATAAACAATGGCGGTGGCTATAAGACAATGGCTAAGGGTTGACCACTCCATCGCCCCTCACGTGCATACTTTGCGGATGGGCTAAAAGCGAGCTATAGCGTGGCCGTAGCGCCCATGGGATCACATAATCTCTTGGATTCACCGAAGAGACTACTCGGGTTTCATCTCTGCACGGTCCGGAGTAAGGGCAAGGTCGGGTTACATCTCCCCTTCGAAATCGGTGATTTGATGGGCGACTAGAGGATCATGGCGACACCGCGTCGTTTCCGTCTTTAACCCCCAAAAGAAAGAACCCGGCCGACACCATTGATCCGGGGTGGTGAACCCATGCGAGCCCCCGCCAGTGGCCAGACCATAGGCCTAATTAAGCCCCAAGTCCCCGATGCCCGCATTTCGGCGGGGACTATTCCACCATCTCGTCACGATCCCGTTATATGGTGCTCGATCATTCCATAACTCCCTTAGTTCGGTGGGCTCTATGCGGCCGCATATAACAGGTATTATGGGTCTATCTAGAAGCATCATACATAAAGTACGCTAGGTCTCTACCCCCTTCCCAATACATGAGGAGCATAACAAGAGATCAACCATATCATATCCATAACATATGAACAATAAGAATAAGATCTAACCTAATCACATGAATCTAACTAGGGAGTTAGGGTTCATTGATTTGGTTCATCGAATGAAATAGTGATTCTAGGAAGGCTCTACTAGAATACATGACTCTACTACATCTCTATAGCTGAAAGCGCTTCAAAATACACCGCTCTGGCGCATTTCCTCGATCCTGGGGGGTCTCCATCGATTCTTGATGTTTGAGATTCTTGCTCTTGAATCCAACACGTCCACTTACTTTTGCTTGGGTGGCTAAACCGTGCTATCTTTGCGGCTTACGGATCTTGATTACGAACTCGGTTGTGACAATAGCCTCAAGAGTGGGAGGAGCAAAAGTGTCTTCTGGATTAGGGTTAGGTATTTATGGGCAAGTTAGGGTTAGGGTTGACATCTTGTCCAATGGAATGCGAACACGTGGCCAGTTACCCCAATCAGGTAGTGCCACGTGGATATATCCTTTCCTAAGGTTAATCAAGTTACATTTTAATGTGACTTGAACTTACATAATTGTCATACAAATCTAAGTGATCTTTGGATTTGTATGGTGGCGTAACCCAAAATATCGATATACATACCAGGTATATTTTAGGGGGAACGTCCTGAAGCGCTGAAGTGCCTAAAAGGCGCATGTGCATATGTGGAATGACTGGGAATTGTGCACGTTAAGTAGAATGAAAAATTGTTTCTTTACAGAAGGAAAAGTTTTTCTATTCGATGAATGCTCGGTTTTTAGTACAAGGAGATTATTGTGTCTGCAACACAATAGCTATATTTGGGTTGGCTAAACAGGTATAACGGAATTGATTTAAGGGAAATTCTCAAAAGATACTTAAGGTAGATTTGCTTCTCTCTGTTCCCATTGCCTCACCAGCCACTACCTGCATGCGGCATGCAGCCTCCACCGCCCCCACACCGACTGCTGCCTGCACACCACATGCAGCCTGCACCTCTACCACTCCTCCTTGTGCAGTCTCCACTAAATCGGCAGCTGCAGCTTCTAACAACAAATAGGAATTGTGCCTCTATATGATCTCCTGGATTTTTGGGGCTTCCCATGGCAGAAGTAAGATAGTCTCAACTCAGTTGTTGCCAATATGGACCTTATATTTTTCATGGAAATGCGGAAGCACACAAGACACAGATTACTCAACTTGCCAGGAGACTAGCATTAATCTGCCTTCAATGAGTGCATTGGAAAGAGGGGACACGGAGGGGTTGCCTGTTACTACTTGGCAGCCTTGGCACAGTCCGTCTCCTTGTGCAAGACGGACAAGCACAAGTAGCGCGTGCAACACTGCAATGGCATCCCTCTCTTTGTGGTGGCCTGCTACTTCCCACAGGCTGAGAGCAACTTGTACCACACCCACTTGGATGTGGATAGGTTAGTCTTCTATGTCGATCTATATGATGACATCCAGCAACACATGCAGTTGGGTAGAGTCATGCTTGTTAAAGACTTCAATGCGTACACCGGCACGATACAACCCATGAGATTTGATCCCCTAGCTGACAACATGCATACCTCCAGGAGGTCATAGATCTAGGGGACCAACTATATCCCAGGACACTCACATAACTTGAACCTGTCTGGTTTCATATATACTTGTACAGTTTGACATCATTCTTATTATTACCACGGGTTTTCCCTCAAAAACCTTTTGGGGCAGGGCTTTTTCAACCCGGGCAGTAATAAGTCAGTTGTGCTCTCTCTTTTGGGTCCCGTAGGCCGATTGATCTCCGTGGACGATAAAAGCCTATTATATTCTATTTTATTCTATTCTATGAAAAGATGGTGGATCAATTCTAAAGAGAGGGACAACTTTCTTGTTTGAATTCACTGGAATAGTCAACTTAAAGGATAAAAAAGGGAACTTTCTTGTTCAAGCAAGGGAGATCTACGTGAAGCTAAGGGTATTCTGTAAATTTTGAAACATTTGGAATCTAAAAAATTGTCACGTTATGGCACTATCCTAATTGCATTATCCTTATTGTTTTTTTTGGATCATTGGATCCAAGCATAATTCCATGAATATGCCAAATCAAGGGCTGTGGAATTTCCACATCAGACCTACGTATAAGTTTGCGCATCCCATATGGCTATTATACGTATATACATACATGGTATACTTCAATCTATACACATAAAAATATGCACGAACACCATTGCATTCACAAAAGAGAGATAAGAACAAAGGAGAGTGAATAACAGATAAGAAGAACTTAGAGTGAAGAGGTGGCATTTACTGAGAACGTGACATAGCACAAAGAGCACTGCAATTTCATCGGAATGCACATGCTTGAACAATGAAACTTAGCAAACTAGGTTCCCAATTTTGGTCGAAGAAGAACTGCAACACAGGAGGCAGTCCTGGCTTATCTCCACCCGAATAAGATCCTAGATACTAATCTTGTTTGAGGTCCTGGCTTATCTTGTAGAGTCATGTCTATCCTGAGCTCCATCGCCAGCAACAATCCCTAGAAACCATAGCCATAGCTGGAAAAACCGAGTAGCCATAGATGGAGTAGCCATAGCTAGAAACCGAGTATTGCATCCAAACCCTAGGAAGCCAAGCTTTATGCAAAAATCGGCCACAATTCTAGAGCATATCTCTATCTACTGTTTTACCTATCTATCTCGGCCTGCTGTTTTACGCCGCCCAAGCGAGGCAGAAGCTGCCTCCTCGCTGGCTTTGCCCTATGCATCACCAAGCAGATCTCCTACAAGTAGCCTGTAGTTGAAATACAGTTTAAGAAGGCTGGATCTGCCCCACAAAACCGAAACAACGGCCTCTGTGTACGACTTTTGTGTTACCCTGCGCCTGCATCGCCTCATCTGGCCCAACACATCTCCCCCAGCACATGGGGGCGAGGATCAACCGCCCACCATGCTCGGATGGCGGCCGCCACGAATTTGCACAATTACCCAAGGCAAAAAAGGTCTAACAAAACCATAACCCCTATTTTCCGCCAAACTATTAACAAAATCATAGTAAGAGATAATTTGCCAACCTTTGGGTCCTACGAGCATTTGGGAAATTAATAGGAAACTTAAGGGCATTTGGAGAGTTAATATAAATTTTAAAGGCATTTGAACAATCTCAAAAAATACAAAGTGCTTCGTATGTTGACCAAGGGCATTGCACAAAATTATCATAACTCAGGGGTAAAGGGTAGTGATTAACACATTTGTAGTTTTTCCCCCAAAACAATTCTTTGATGTGGATGCCAATTGTACATGCTTACGTATGTATTTACGGCCTGGTTTTGCATACGTCTGAAATCTAACGGTTGAGGTTTCAATAGAAACTACATACAAAGCTAAGGGTTCAGGGTTTTTCGGAATTGGCTAGAATCCGGAAGATGGGACTGATCAAAGATGGCACTATCAGTGGGATCATTCCAGAAAAACGTGTTTTTGCAGTACAATATCCTGGTTACCCATCTTCAATTTCAAGAGCTGTGGAAACTTTGGGCGGAGAGGAGGCTATACTCAAGGTAGAACAATGCCCAATTTTGATTTTTGAGTTTTCCGTAACATTCATAATACAAGGAGTTTTTTTGGGGCTCCAGGTGCATAATTCCGATGCTAGCTACTTGGAGCTCAGGTTCCGACCGGAGGACCCTGATTCTCATCCTGCATTTGGAGAGCTTCACAGCACTTCGGACTTGCTGCTGCGAGTGTCAAAATGCAGAGGCAAAGCACATACTACCAGTTTACCAGAAAAGGATTCTCCGAGAGCAACATGTTCTGAAGAAGGAATTAGTGCTGAAATTGTTGCACGAGTGGAGCAGACTTATAAGTTTGAAGGTAAATCCAAGTCTAAGAATTCATGGTAAAAGTTATACGGTGGATTGACCTCCTTTAGTAACATTGTTCACTAGCCCGCTGCAGGAATGGCAGACTTTCAATATGTCGCTCCTATACATGCGGAAAGTTCCAGAAAAAAGAAGAAAAAGTCTACTAAACATTCTACTGGTAAACATATGATTCCGAAGGCCGGTTCGGTCCCGACTACCCTATGCAAATTGCGTTGTTCCTTCTGGCATCTGGATTGTAGATCTGTGCATTTGGTAATCAGGCGCATGAATATAGGTTCTTAAAAACAATGCTACAGCTCGTTTTACTTTGTGGATCAGTCAATTTAGGTTGTCTCCCATTATACATACTTGGGAATGTCCTATTTTCAAATATGCCGCCCATGTGAGGCTTACTAAAGGCTATGCTTCATTGGTCAGGCTAGAAAAAAGTTGCTTTTAAGCTAATTTTCAAGATGTTCCTGCAAAGGTACATGTCTTTAATACTTTGGTTAAACCAGCACATGGATTCTCTATATGAACGCATCCCGTGGATACGTATTATTACTTGAAATGCTGCGTCTGGCTGCAAGGGAGAGACGCTAATTCTGCTAGGGTGGTGGAATGTTTTGCTCATGATTTGTCTTTGCTAAGAAATGTATTTGACTCTCTATTTGTGTCCATCAGGTCATCTATGAGCTGAAGACTACACCCTTTGCACCATGATCCTTCTCACTTAGCAGTATTATTCTGAAAGTAACACTGCAATTTACAGGAAACAGTAACAGCAATAAGTGCTTCCATCTTTGGAAAGAGAAAAAGTAAATATGCACCATAGCACCATGCTCGCCGTTTAGGTCCGGGGGACTTTCTTCAACTTGCTAATAGATGCCAAAATAATGTCAGAATGCTGCAGTGGCATTCGACATCTCAGACATTTGAATGATTTGTCACAGATGCTTACAATCTCTTGAATGCAGTGAGAACAAAAAATAATGTCCACAGACTGTAACAAAGCTATTATCCATAATAGTTCAAAGCATATAGAACATCTAGTGGCATTTTCATATGGTGCATCATTGTTTCCAGTCTCTATCAAGGAATTATTATCCTCATCTTCAATCACGTCAAATTATGAATAAGAATGATGTCAAATTATTCTTTAATGTTCACGCGCATGCACTTTGATCATGAATGATAGCAGGAAATTATTTTAGTTGACAATAGTTTCTGCCAGGTCAAGGAAGTTTGCTGGACATAGATGAGGATGACTTCATGTTGCTTATACCTCCACTTTTTGCTTTAAAGGACATGCCAGAAGAGACGTTGTAAGTTCCACATCCTTTGCTATCTCATTTAAATAATTTGGTGAAATTTAGGGAATGACTTTGGATGTAATTTGCTCTAGGTTCCGGCCACCTGATCGCTTAAAATCAAAACCAGAAGAGCTGGTAATGCTAAAGATATGTGAATTTTAGCATGCATAGAGAATCTGTCTAGCCTCTACGTTTGTCTCATCATCCATGCATGGATGAAACTGATCTGTGGATTAATTGGTTTATTGCTAGACGTCACAGCAGTTTTCTCCTTGCTTTGGCCTTGACTTTAGAGCGAAAGATATCCTTCCTGTGTATTTTATACATTGATTTCTACAATTGCAATAAATATGTATGTTACACCTTGACATGCCTAACATATTCCAAAGGAGGTCAATTGGGAAAGTACCCTCATCGAACATTCTGAAGAATGGAACTTGTACAGGGCCATTGTTAAATGCTTCCAAGATCGTCCAATTTGGGCACGAGCTACTCTGCTAGAGAAACTGTTTGATGAGGGATTTGAACCAACAGAGTCAATGTTCAAAAGGTATTTAAGATGCCCTTTTGTTTTCATCACATCAGGGAAGCTATGAGTTTTATGCCTTTATAGGTTGCTCTTTGGACTGGCTTACAATTTTCTTTATGGCCCGTTTCGTACCCTTTGGATTAAAAATGGTTATGATCCAAGGAATGACCCTGAAGCTCGCAAGTAAGTGCATGTTCTTTATCATAAGCGGTGAAGAAAGTTGTACTGTTGTGATAAATAGCCATTTTTCCGTTCATAGGCATCAATATTTATCACTCAAAGTACTTTCATGCAATGCCTATCATACATGACAACTTGCGAAATTATTGCCATATTTCTTCCAGGTACCAAATGATGGATTTTCGTGTACCAAGGTTACTTAGGGACACAATACAGATACCCCAGGAACATGATCCGTAATTTATTTTCTTCTACTGCTATCTTTACTAAGTTTAACATATACTTGTTCAAACGACTGAGCATATTTCACAGTAGGGGCGTTTTGAGATAACAGCACTTGTTTTTGCAGTGAAAAAGAAATATCATGGAAAGACATATGCACATTTAAAGTTGTACCAAGAAAAAAGTTTTCCTACTTGCAATTAGTCGACTTAGATGATGATTTTATTCAGGAACAGATAAAAAAACCTCCAGAACGAGTGTCGTGTCATGTAAGTTACGCAGATAAAATTTGTCTCGAAACATCTGCAAGCAGTTCTGTAAAAAATGCATATCATATGGCAAAAATTTGCATGAAACAGGAGACTACAGGGTGGTTTCGGGGGGAACATTAGAGAGGATTCGACAGCATGTGCGTCTTCGTTTTCTTGCATTAATACCTGGGGGCGTCGCCAGGTCTCTTGAACGAGCAGAGGCAAAGATTGTACAAAGGTTTAATTCTAAAGCTTTTCAATGGCGGAGTAGAAGTACAACACAAGAACCCGGGGAGAATGATGCTGAGGCTAGTACTCAAGAATTAGAAAACACGTCAGGTGATAACAGCTACCCCTTTTTTTTGGCTTCATTGTTTTGTCATGATTGTAAATTGAGCCAAGTTTATCAGCTGAAATTGCCCAGTCAGGTATTCATCATCAGGAAAATCCAAATCCTAACATTCTACATGCAAAAGAAAGTGAAGTACATGGTGGTAGGGATGATGATGAAGAGGAGGATGAAGATATACGTGAAGATGATGAAGAGGATTCAGAAGAGGATGAACAGGAGGAAATTCAACAGCCCACGGAGGTATTATTTTTTTATAGTGCTGTGCGGAGTTTATTTTATCATCCTATGATTATATATTGTGCTGATATCATTTTCGTTTTTTTGCAGCAGAATGTAGTTTTGTATCTTTTAATTAGTTGTTTATGTTTTACAAGTATGTACATAGTGCATTCTTAATAAATTATAGATGCTAATCCTGCATACAACATTTAAAAAAACTGCTTGCAAGAACTCTTGGGCAAATTTCCATTGGCAACAGATGCTGCTGAAGACCAAGAAGACTTCGTCATATATGAGCAAGAGGAAGGCGACTTCTAAGCGTTCAATTAATCAAATGTTTTGAATTGGTAGGGATGTATGGGTTGGATATTGTGATATGGTGATTATAGAAGTACATATTTATCTTATCTTGCTCTATCTCTTATCTTATCTTATATCTTTATCTTATCTTAATATGTATATAGAAACTCATGGGGGTAGTTACAAAATGGCATATCAGATATAAATTTTTGATCTTGGCCTTTGGATAAAAAGTTATTGAGGTGGCAAATTCTTATCCCTTAGTTTTGATGGGTGCGTGCATGGGTCATGCATGGGCATTACCCCATCCCATCTCAAAACCGATCAGATTGGGGAAGATGAAATCTGGACCGTCAACTTGAAAAGTCATTGGGACCTTGGGACTCATTTAAGGGGGGAAAGTGATGTTGACTTATGTCGTGTCAAAATTAATGTGATGTAAAGATGTAGGTGTCAATGTAAGCCACGTGGATAGAAAATTTATTATTTGAGGCTCAAGAGGTGGGAAAAGTAACGTTGATTGCGGTTAATATAAGGTTAAAATGCAAATATACGAGCCACGTGTATGGCAGAAATTTAATGTAATTTAAGAATGTAAAATATAAGAGAGCGTGGATAGCAATGTCCTTATTGCCATATTGAGATCGATGAGGATGTCATTGATGTCACATCAGGACGAATGTCTTTAATGAACAAACGTGCGCGAGAAGGGTAGCAATGGATATGCAGATTTCGAGCTAGTTCCTAATCGACTATTGAAAAGGTAGACTCTCTTTTTTTTTCATTAAGTATGGGATTTCTAATATATTTCTAGACAAATAGGAAGCGGAATCAAAATTGTTATTTTTTGACAGAATACGTCCGAGAGGAAAGAGCTCACTGAAGCAGGCGCACATTTGTCTTGTGGGAGCTGAAGGCATGCAGCCGAAGAATCCTTAGATCACACTGTAACTACGATCCCTACTATAAAAAATGATGCCATTTGAGGAAGCACAGTTCCGACTTGGTGAGGGTAAGCGTAGCAACAAAGCTGAACTCTTTTCTGTGTTCATATGGAGAACCTGACTGTAACTATAAATGCGGCTTATGCGAAGGGAGTGCAAAGGCATTGCTATAAAATCTTAACAAAAAACGTGGCGTGCGATAATCTGCTACATTGCTCTGAGTTTTATAATAGGTACGTACGATTATGTGCTACATATTAGAATTGCCTCTGAGTTTTTGAATAAAATTGCTTAGAATCCATTCCTTAGTAATGGAATTGCACTCTAAATATTTGTCTGAGAATTCTTATTTGCGAACCACTGCAATAAAGAAGTTGTCGTGGCAACCAATGCAACCAGCCTCTAGGTAGTCTCTCTCTACAGGGTAATGATTCTGCAATATGGCTCTTGGAGCCTAAAGCAACACATCCATGCATACATTCAAATATAGTTGTTGATATTATACAATGTAGACAGTCCTACTTAATTTTGGTTCCCTCTTGCACGAAAGACAGTCTAGGAGCGATGTAATTTCATCTGTAAACCACCTATTGAATTTTTGAGTTGCTTTTCATTAGAACTTCCCTGGTAGAGTGCTAATAAATGTGGCTTGAGGTAGAAATCGGCTCTAAATTGCGAATGAATGCAAATAGGAAGTTGCCTACTAACTAATCTGTCTCGATCGGAAAACTTGAGGGTGCCCGACAATCTATAGAATGCAATATTCTAGATTTGTCAGATGGGCATATATATGAAAGGCTGATTTGTTGATCTACATAGATGTAGTTGTGAAATCAAAAACAATTAATATGACTGTTCTATGGATGACAAATGATACATTTCAATGAGATGTATAATGTCAATACTCTTGGATCAGATTTTTGAATTATCATGCCAAGACCAAGAGAGAAATCGATCAAATAGACAGTATTCAGCTGAAGAAGAACTATCAGGTTAAAGCGGGATGAGCAGATGTCGGCAGTGGTATGCACAACTTCCAGCTGAGAAAAGGAATGCTAGGAAAAATCACATGAAAGCTTACTCTAGAAAATGCTATAAGGGAGAAGCATCAGACAACCATACACTGAAGGTCAGCAACAACAGAATACAATGCAAGACTATATGAAATTGTTGGCGTCTCGAATGAAAGGAGGAAAATTCCCAACAGCTTGAATCTCTAGAGGTGCCTATTGCTCATGAAGAATCGAATAACATAAATGGTGAAAGGTTGCAACCGTCACGAAGAGGGAGACCAGCGGAGAAAAATTGATCCAAGTAGAAAGTGACCGATTGAGGAACTTAATAGATTAAAAAAAAGCGGCTGGTGATCATACGATTGAAAAAAGGAAGCTATGAAAGTGGTATCAGAGACAGAAAGAAAGACAGAGGTGCTGACAGAAAAGGTGTTACAAGATGGCTACAATAGAGAATAATATGCAGCAGCCACATGCTGAGGGGAAAGCAGTGCCAGCCAGGCAGTGTGTGATAATGGTGTTACTGATATGTCAAACCTAGAAGCAGATTAATGAACTGCGCCATGAATTTATAAATACACATAGTGTTGAAGAGCAACAGTGTGATGCAGTGCAATGGGATGGGGTGACCAGTCTATTAAACCAAGGCAAAATTTAGTCAACCACGGCATGAATTTATAGAGGCATATTGCTCCCGCGAGGTCCAATGGCGCATCCGACGTATCGAATCAAGTGTTGCATTGGAATCGACAAATGCAAAAAAATGGAAAGGTATGCCAGGACAGAAAATTGCTCATTGGTATGGAATAGGAAGTGCCCCAGATGTCATGCGCCCACTTACTAACAGCGAGCCTCTTATTTTCTGTTGTAACAATGGGCAGCGTATGCTCTCCGCCACTACCAGCTATACCAGCAGCACTTGCGATATATGCACAGCAGCATGTGAGTAAACATAGCCGTGGACTAAACCCGATTATTTTGCTTCACTGCGCTATGTGTAGAAGGGGAGTTCATAGCACTTCCAGCACCATCCTCTGTATAAGCTATGATGGGCGAACATACCACCAGTTATTCCAGCTTCCAAACCAGGCAACCTTTGCACTGGTACCTTCCGCGATGAAGCGAGGAGATTAGCTTTTGCCAACCGAGAGAGATTGCCCATGCAGTGGGTAATGGAAATTAACTTACCCGATCCTAAATAGTATAAATCCATATTGTCAGCTCATCAGAAGAGTTAAAGATATGCAAAGTGGGGCCGGCTCTGTTAAAGTTAAATGGAACAATTACCCGCGGTGAAGTTGCAGCAATAGTGCGCAAATAATACACTAACTGTAAATCCAAAATTATGCATTATTCTGGCTACATAGAGGACCCGCAGTCTATATCAATTATATTGGACGGGCAGTATGAGCCATTGCAGTACCGCTTCTTTTTCCACATGGGACACAAGGTTGGCATCCTGAAAGCGAACAGGTTGGCATCCTGGCGAACATCATCTCGCCCAGATGGGTGGGTACAGGTGCAGATTACTTTGTGAGGAAGAAAAAGTGTTCATTGCAACAAATGGATACAGTAACAGAAGGGACTCAAGTTTTGTTGATGATTTTGGGGAATTGGCGAAGATGTTGAGAGCAACGCAACAAGGCTACCAGCATCCTTTCTTGGGTCAAGGCGTGGTGCTCTATTCAAATTTAGGCAGCTCTTGCGCGCAAACAAAGGGCGTAACATTCTTTATTCTTTATTACTATGACCACAAATCAGATTGGCCAGAGAAATCAATCGGTACTACCTGTAGGACAAAACAGTAGCAGAAATTCCAACTATAGTGAGTGCGGCTCCTTCCATACAGACTGCGTTACTTAAAAGATTACTGCATGCATACTGGCCTCTTTCATATATTCTTTGCAGTTAATAGATTCACTTATTTCAGCCGAGTGCCAGCTGATCCAATATTAGCTCAGAGAAGTAGAAAATTTATGATTCATCACCACTCAACAAGCTGCCAAACTGGCGGGGAGGATGTTGTTGGCACTATCCACCCGACCCACATAAACCCCACAACACACCTCGACTCAAAGGGCTATGTGTGCAATATATCCCGAAGAAGTGCAGATGATGTGAGCGTGGTACCTTACTCTCCCTTCTTACTTGAAAAGCTGGACTGTCACATCAGCATTGACATAGCTGCCACTGTTCACATTTTCATGTATTTGTGCTTACATATATAAAGGATGTGGTAAGGTTTACTATCAGGGTACAACAATCAAATCGGAGTGAATATAGAAAACTCCCCTGCTGCTTAACAGGGCTGCCAAATGGAATCAGGAAAGACTGGGCAAAATAATGACCAGATCCGAGGACCTCATTCACGGGCTAATGAAATAAGTGATTACATAAAGGCACGGTGCATTTCTGCGACAGAAGGTGCCTGGCGAATCTTCCGTTACCATATTTCAGAAAAGGATCACAGAGTTAAGAAATGCCTCCCATTACTACTTTCAAGAAAAGAAAGAGCAAAACATTAAGGCGACCAAACACTGCATCAGAACGGTCGGTGTTTCTTGAGACCACAGACAGTTGAGTTGACAATGTAAAATACATTGAGAGTACTATGAATCCTACACATTGTTACCAGTGAAAAGGGGCTGCGCAGATAATGAACAATTAGAAATAGCAGTGGAAAACATCCCAAGATTTGTTGTCAAGGAGAACAGTGAAGGATCTTTTAATGCAGGATGCGATTAGTTCTACCGCATAATGGAAAATCTTCTACCTCCGACAACTTCTACTTCATACATCACCAAGATCGTGAATTTGATTTAAAGATACATAATGGACAAGCATACAGCATGTATAGAAGACTGTTACAGCAATAGGTCTACTCCAAATGAGACTGAGTATATCATCACAATGGAAGAGGCAATATCGTGCTTACAAACACCAACACAACTTCGTTTCCTCTTTAGTTTACTAATCTTAGATGATTGCACCAGCACTGGATATGGGAAAGATACCAAGTGCACTTAGTCGTGATTTCGCGGCCGAAGCACAGCAGCATGGCACTTGCAAGCCAACAGCTCTGATCACAATAGAGTGGCTCAAACAGCACAACACAACAGTCACAAACTTTGGACTTGCCCAAAAATCAGCATTCAAAATCAACTAGTCATACAAAGAACTATTGAAATTTCCAGACAACGCCAGGCATATACTATTAGCGCAATCACAATGCGCAAAAATGAACGGCGAGCGACGCGCGTATATGATTATATCATGTCATGCAGTCAGCAAAGCAGAATTAGCAGACCTATGTTCATCGGCCGGCAAAGCAGGCTGGAAAACTTTTTGTTGGGACAGTGTGCCTCTCTATCATTGGCCAACAATGTATTATCCTACCGTATTGCGTCAACTGCTTTAGCAGCACTGTTATATCGAATTGGACGTACAGCACATTCACTATTTTGAAATCCCGTCACAGACAACAACATTGGCATCCACTCAATGATCAATTCAGCATCTGAAAGGCAAAATCTAATCAGAGAAGCTAAGGTCATGCATTATGGGATGAATTTCCGATGTAAACAAGGCAGTTATAGAGTCAGTTAACTTGCTGTTACAAACCATTTCGCGATAATAGCGAACCATTTGGTGGAAAATGCTGTTTTAGCGGGGGACTTCAGGCGGATTGCACCAATTGTAAGAAGGTGCTTGGGGAAAACAAAAGCAACCTTAGATGCTTCTATTAAGTCATCACAAACATGGTCCACATTTCAAAGTACATCATCTACACCAGCAAATAAGACGTACATCAGACCCAGAACTTAGGAGAACTGTATCTTCAATTGGAGAATCATGGTCATCCGACACTGTCACAATAACCATATTTACTTACAACAACTGATTTAAGTTAATGCCGTGACTTTCTGTTTCCCTTGAAATTGCTAAAATCCTGCACTATGTGAAAAACGAGGCATTTCTTCACTACTTAATTTATGTTGATGATTTCAATAAATCTATACTTATTGGTCTATCTGGAGATGAAAGACAATACTTCAGCTGTGACTATGTAACAGAAAATAGCATAGATCATCATGACAATAATAACCTTGCTGAGAATGACTTCCTCCTGGATTATGACCACCCGTTGCCAAACACACACTTCACTTGAAGAAGGCAATATGCCAAATTATAAAACTGCTAGACAAAGACAAGGGGCTTGTGAAGAATGCAAGAGTTGTAATATGAACTTTGAAGATATGTTACTGTTAAAATGCTTGGCATAACTTCTACATCTCCGCGGTACATACACCCCATCTCCACTGAGTAAATTTCTTTCTGAAGCCGCAAAATTACCGTTTACAATCCATCGTCAACTTCCATTGCGGCTTGCTTATAACTACATTCCACAGCTGCCTTGGGCTAGCGTTGGACAGAATTGTCCTTGATCATACTGAAGTATTTGCTCATAGGCAGCTATACACACAGCATTAACAAGAATTAGACATAGACATGATGTGCTCATCCTACAGAATACAGCTTCACCAATCGTAACAACAAAATGTTGTATTTAAGGAACTATTAGATTGACATGCAACTGTGACAAGATAACGACCTTCACCCACAATTGCAACAGGTTGCATGAAACTTTTCTATACTAATCTGTTCTTCAACATGCAGGCTATTAGCTTCTACATGGAAACAGGGCACGTTCTGTGCATCCTCCATTAATTATGAATTCATAATTGTTTTGTCTAGAGAAATGCTGCGTAATTTGTTGCTAAAGGGGTAGGTGCCATTAAGGTATCTGTAGCTCTGTCCAGCATATTAGCTGATTCATTTACAATTTAAGATAGCCATATTTATTGATTTGTTATGCAACATAGTATTGCCTTTCTTTAAACATTTATTTGGTTGATGAGACAGAGACATAAAGTTAAAATAGAATATTGAACTGAAATGCTAAAACGTAATAGTTTCTTTTCTTTAGACATGCCGTGATTCATCAAATTTTTACAGAGATCTGAATTTGGAATAGAATATCCAGCATTATTCGCAGGGATTTGGTGTCACAATAGCCATATTCACTGGTTAGCCACTTTGCATGTTAGCCTTTGTTGAGTTTTCACAAATTGCACTTTGCTGACATTTCTTGAGGCCCGAATACACCATATGAGTCCCTTTGAGTCCTGTTTCATTACAGGTGCTATTTGTCATATAGAGCAAGTAGACAGCTGAAACAGTACAGGCACAAAGACATTATATAGGCTAAGTTGGTCATAAGCATTCTTATTGCGATCTAAATTTCTCATGGCTGCTGGTTTGACATTTTCTCGTAATGCATTGGCATTCCTGTATCTGTTAACTGAATTGTTCCTGTATTGTATCTCTTAGCTCAACTATTCTATCTGTATATGTTTATATGTGAACAAAAATATGCCCCTGTCATTCGACAAATAAATCAAGAAGACTGATTTTCTTTTGGTTGGGCGTCTATCAAGTTTGAAAACGAAAGAAAAGCGAAAAATAGTATCTTATTCACCGAATTCAATATACATCCCTTTATTTCATGCTTCTCGTTTGTGGATATGAGGAAGGCAAAGGGAGCCCTGTTAACACCAAGTCCAAGATGACTTATCCAAGATTCTAACATAAACCAAAGTACTTAAAAGACCTTACATTATTTTCCGAAACCAAGCTGCTTAAAGCCTTATATTATTTTGGAAAACTATGCAAACAAGCAATTAGAGATCCTGCAACACCTCAACTCTTCTCAATGCATTACCTTCAAAGAGATTCCTTTGTTATTAAATAGGCACAAGAACCTATCTAAAATATTGTGGCTGCAAAGGAGTAGAGTCTTTTTGATTGAGAGTTGACTAGGATTTGGCAGGGGAAAGGGTTGATTGGACATCCCACCAAATTGAAGGAAATTCGAGCACTGCTTGTTGGTCAATATTGACGACACTTGAAGTTGTCGGAAACTTGATCAAGGATTAACGATGTATTTGTCTAGAGTTTAACAAGGGGTGGGCATTTGCCCGAACTTTCACTAGGAGGGCAAAAATATGTAACCATAAAGGACGAAATAGCGTCGTGGAAGCTTCGCACCACCACAGACCACTTAGCGATTTCATTCAAATCATCTCCAGTAGAACTATCGAGTTAGCTTTCGAACTTATGGCGATACAAATGTATTTAACAGACATTAGTTTAAAACTATGCGAGTTGAGCGCCAAGTTTTATATTAGGCCATTGTACACACAATAACCTAACAAATTACTTGTATATGTAAGGAAATCTAGACATGATATATTCTTATACGGATGCCCAATTACATTAAATCTGAGACTCAAGCTTCGGCAAATGGAGCACTTTGAGACCTTAACATCTAAACTTCTTGACTCTACCATGTCTCAACATATGTCCTCCAAAGGTTTACTAATTTGAGACAATGAGGTTATTGTTCCATTACTCTTGCATCAATACGAAATTAATGCATAGCATAGTCATTGAAGAGGCGGCAAGGTATTTAAATACCTTTGGAGCAAATAATGTAAGAAGCGACTAGATGAGGAATATGGTTGCACGAAGACTTTATGAAGCGATTCTATGTACCCTATGAGGATTGGTTATTCATCGAGGAAGCTTTCAAAAGCACCATTTATTTGTGGCAAAAGCATTTTACTTATGAAATTTGTCTTATAATGTGGTGTGTCGATGAGTAGTATATTTCTAACTCAAGATTGTTGTAGGTTTTTCTTTGTAATCATTATGTGAATTAGTAGTAATCTTGTGATCTAGTTTGGAAAAGAAGGCGTATTGTTATGGCGATGAAGGTCGATTAGGGGATAGCGGTGCAGCGTGCGTCTGAATGATGTTGAAGCTGACCATGGGGTTTCCAATTCCGGTACACTCGCAGAGGTGGCGAGTTGAGAACATGAGCGGCTTCTTTGCTGATGTAAGAGTTAAATTGAGTTGGTCGGCAGCGCTTTTCTATCCGGGTGAGACACCTTGCTTTCGTTCCCTTTAACATTATTGGTCGTTGCTTTGTTGTTTTGTGCTATGTCATTGAAAGGCAGCTAGGAAGGTGAGGGAGTGCTGGCCGGTGATTCGTCATCCAGCCTCCCTTGCTTATCCAGTGGTCCTGGTATATGTGGTAGTGCAGATGAACCCTTTAGGGCCTGCTAGTTCCATGCATGGTAGTCTTTGAGATGAATTCAAGTCCCACACTGGTGCCATGCTGGCGACTGCCCTTTCTGGGCGAACCCGGCAGCCCCTGCCATGCCCAATTCGTTCTCCGGTGGGGTGCAATTGATGATGTCAGTGACATTATTAGGCTGTCGGGCGGGATGTTCCCCTCGGCGGCTTCTATGGGGCCTTATCTTCTTTACGTGGCCGAGCGCATAGCGAGGGGCTGTTGCTTTGGAGAAAGTGCATTCCGGTGATCCTGCGTTCGAGTGTCTTGAGCTGCTTCAATTCTCCCAAAGCCATGAGCGAAGCCGATAAGAGACTTCAGTACGGCCATCCAAGCGGCGAGGGTGTGGTTTTGGTGTGCAAGGCATTGAAGAACTTTTGACTTCATTGCCGAGGGATGGTGGGCGCTCTTGTATGGTATACATTGGCAAGGCACATTACATGTGTCATCGCATAATGTGTGAGGTCAATGATCTGAGAGAAGAACAAAGAGACCTTTATCTGCATTGGTGGAGACACTAAGAGCCTCCGATGTTCTTGACAATCGCAACATCTGAACAAGGTACGCACTTTTAGTTTGCTCATGGTGGTGTAAGGTACCCACACCAAGCCTCACTTTCACCACGGCTCGAATGATCCGAGGGCAACAAGTTTACCTTGTCGATGCGTTGGATTGGCCCCTTCTAACAGTCCATATCAATGACGGAATCCGTGCTGCACGGAGAATTCTCCTAAATACGCTTTCGTTGCATGCCTTGGATATTGAGCATTTTATAAGAACGGTGAAGTATGTGCCAATTGAGAAAAGTAATTTCGGCGTAGATATTAGGATGGTCTGTCCACTGTGATGAGGCCCGATACTTCATTGACATTGATCCGCGTTTGCTTGAGGAAGGTTCCACATACCCGAGGATCGCGATTACATTCCGGTTACACGAACAACCATACACCATGGCCGTTAGCTAGGCACATTAGCTGCGATGAGATTACCTGATTCTCTTTCACGTATTGGTTTTGTTGTTGCAGGTTAGAAATGGGAGTTGTCTGACGCCCGAGGATGGCGGCCGGTGGCCGGTGGCGGTGTGGTGCATAGATCCGTCACTCATCAGGATCAGCGATGGATACCTCTCATCACGATGCGAGTTTATCCGCAGGAACGGAAGAAACGATACGTGAAGATACGTTAACCAACTAGTTCAGATTGGGGCGAAATGCATAGGATGGCAGCCTCAATCGCATTCTTAAGCGTCCCATTTGCTTAGCCGGAGTTTACATGGCGATTAGCCCGATTACTATGAACAATGTTGCATGGGAGGCGGCTAGGAGTTGCTGACGTCGAACTTCATACTCTCAGGAATTAGCATATAGGCCTTGCAAAGAGCTCTTGTCGCGGAGATCGGGCGTTAGATAATGTGATAAAGGCGATTTCGCTCACGGGGAGCTCCTTTGCAAATGCGAGGCGAAACCATGCTTATCTGTCCGGGGAGCCTTTTGGCATAGCGTATCCCCAATCGGACCTTCATTGTATCAGAACAATAAGCCTTCTTTTCCAAACTATTTTGCCGGTAGGCTCCTGCACAATTCACATACGATAAAGGGGCATGAGTCAAAAAGCACATAATTTTCTTCTTTGAGAAAAACAATTGTACAAGCTTGTCATTATGTAAAAGTATGTGGTATTCCTTGATTTTCTACATAGAAATCATATATGATAAGAAAGCGGAGTTTTGAAAACATACCCTCTGAACCATGTAGGTAAAGGCGGGCCCTTATAGCACAAATTACTCCCCAATGCAGTGAATACTTACATCCAAAAACAAAGGGCCTTAGATCCGATATGTTACTAGAGCAAGGTATGTTGTTTTGCTTCATTTTATCTCATGTCCAATTTAAAATTGCTTTATATGAAGTGAAAGTGTTATTCTGAGTTGCATTTTTTCCTATCCACTAGTAGGATCCATTTGACGTCTTTTTTCCTTTATAGTTGAGGGCTTCATCAAGTGTTGTTTTCGAGAAGCCCATCTGGAGTCAGTGTTTCCTATGTATCCATGTATTTCAAAATTATATTGCCAAAGTTGTGGTCTGTACTGACTGACTTTAGGCTATGGCATTAGTAGGAAATACTTGAAGAAATGTCAGTCTGCAGTTGGTGGTACTTCTATGGTGGCCATGAGAACAATAACTTGCATGTTGTGGCGGAAATCAAGCGGTGTGATTAGTTGACCTTTATTGGCGTTCTCTCATGTGAAGGCGATTGGTAACTAGAAAGAGTGTCGAAGAAACATTTCCAAGATGGGAATATATGCTATATTGCCCTTTACTAAAGCCCCACAACATGGCATTGCGAGATGGAGACATACAAAGATCAAATATAGAAGAAGAATGGGCTGTGAAAATATCAAAGGAAAGGTAAGGATACCGAAGTGCGGCCCGAGAAATAGGCTTAGCGGTGAACATCAGTTAATAATTGTTGTCATCAAACTACATCACATTACCTTGATTGTCCATTTGCCAAATGAGTACAATTTGAGGAAAAAAACAAGTGCAATGTTTTCCTTGGTCTCAGTGAACCCCGATAAAAATCATATTCTATTCTATTCTTGTTGATTATAAGTACTTTCGATCTTGCCATTTATAAATTGCATAAGGAAATCATTCAGCGAGTTCTCAACGATTGAAGGAGGAGTGAGAAATGGCAAGATTCGCGGACTATTGGCATCATTTCAAGACAAAAAGCGAAAAAGATGCACCTAATGTAAAATTATAATGGAATATTTCCACCCGATGCGTCCTTTTATCAACGAGTGAAGCCCCATATAGTAGCACCTTTAGATAAAACTTGAAGAAATTGAGAAATGTCCATCCTTTATTAGAGATTGAATGAGGCCTTCATGGCTTCTACTTGCATATAGATATGTATTTACCTTCACCTGCGGGTTGCTATAAGTAGTGGACAAAAGATGCTTGGTGCATTAGAAGCATATGAACAATATACAGCTTTGTTCCGTCCCTACGACAATATTTGGTCCTTGGTATTTTGAAATTTCGAAATGGAAATTCTTCTAATCTTGAGCAAGAGGTGAGTTGCGTATGACCATTTTGATTCTCATACTCATGCATGGTAATCCTTCAACATTGTAAGTGCGCAAGTTTGTTTACAATGAGAGAATGATTTTGAAGCCGAAAGCAGCTTCAAAACAATCTCACCCGATTCTTTAAATTTTTGCTGCTTGACTATGAAAGAGCAGGTACAACATGCAGTTGCTTTAAATCTTTGCCAATGGCCTATCAAAGAGCAGGTTCTAAGTGCACTTCAATAAAGGCCCCATGTTTTTCCTATTATTGGCCCTAACATTTAGTTCTTATAATACAGAGATGAAAGTTAATGGCAATGCAGCAGGTGTTGGCCAACGGGAGCTTTTTTATCCAAGAAAAGCATAGATTGTGCTCTGCCTAAGTAGGACTCTATTGGCTACTTTAATGGCAATGGCAATGCATCTTATCTTAACTTATCAATGTAATGCTGCTTTAAAAATCCATTTGATATTGGACGTGACAAGATGTTAGGAAATGCCATTTTGATTAAATTACAACTTATAAGGTGTTTGAGTTTCCATGTTTATAGATCAATGAACCACTTCCCGTAGAGAACATAGTTACATTCAATTGAGCTAGCTACTCAATTTGGCGAGATGTCATTTTAATGTTTAAGGCAACAACAATGTTGCATTCATTACTATTCACAGTTGTCTGCTCACAAAGGAACATTTATGACAATAGGGCCGGTAGAAAATAGCAAAGGGCAACTAATTGCTAGTAGACTGGGGTGGCTTATATCGTATGGATGTACATATTACTAATTTGTGCTTAATGTTTGAGACACAGGGGAGCATATAAGATATATCTTTATTACCCCTTCTCTATAAAAGTTTCCTAACATGGCTCTCTGATGGAGACATCAAGATCAATTAGAAGAATAGGCAGCGAGAAAACATCCAAAGGAAAGGATAACGAAGTACCTTCGAGCGGACTTAACAAAGCTGAACATCGAGTTGAATAATTGTTGTATCAAGCGTGGCAGTACATATAGACGTCTTTGCCTACATTTGTCGTGAGTAACACCACAGGGGCATATTATTTACTATTAGTATGGTATTACGCACGGCTAAGGCTTCATTTCGTACGAATGCATACGCAAATATTTGAAGGTTAATCTTTGGAGGAGCCTTGGGAAAGGCAATTTCAAATTCCATTTCTCACGATTTCGAACTCTCTTGAGGCATTCCTACGCCTTCTTCACATTCCATCAGCCTCCTTTACCATTCTTCATCTTGGGCACTCACAGTCCCAGCCTTCATCCTGATGGCGCCTCTAAATCCAGCAGTCTTCCTCCTCCACAGTCAATTCTGGTTCAAGTCTGCTCGCCCAAAAGGGGGCCATGCAAGCAATGGAACTCGTGGCGAGCACTAAAGGTCGAGTTCCATCATGATGGCTGAAATCCACCAGCGGAGCGATGTCCCGGAGTACCTCGATCTGGGGTGCCCATTTCTACAATGCCTTCTTCCTCATTCAGCCCTTCAAAATCAGCCCAAATCTTCATCCCCCGTCGAGATAGGCCTCTGTATCCACAAAATGGAACCTTACTATCCATTACCCTTTACATAATATTTCTCATTCTCTTTTCCCGGCGTCGCTTCAAGCGACACACTCTGACCAAGGCCTTACGCATATCAAGCCAACCCATACCTGATCGTATATCACTGTTAACCCAATTTCATTCCTTGCATTTCATTACAAATAGCGTAGTGATGCATTAGCGTCTGATGAGTGAATTTGGTAACATTTTCCGCATTGCCTCTCTTTGCTGGGTTCTAGTTCTTGAAGAATTTACAAATTCCAATACATTGCTCTCGTTTTGCACTTGCAAAAGTATTCCTGGAAAAGCAATCTTAAATGCGTTATCATAGGGATCGTTTTGCATCAAAAATCGACCGCTTGATAGCATAATTGGGATGGGTGCTACTTGGATCTGCATAAAAAACCCAAATTAAAACCAAAGCTGCTGCATAATGGATGGAATGCGGCTTCCTTTGATTGTAAGTTAGCTCGCTACTAAAATAAAAAGCGGATATATATTTTCACCTTTAATGGGACAATCCTTGAGCCTCGGCTCCCTCAAGTTACGAAATACAAGATGATGGCATTTGAAGAAGGAAACGTAGCCATATTTAAGCCAAATCTATACGCAACTTTGAAAAGACCAATACCTGAAAAGTCAGTATACATGCAGGCCGAGATTTTTCCCTTAGTTCTTGCTCACAAGGTTTCGAAGGTTTCTCGGACTCTCCCTACTTTGGCCATCATTAGCTCAACACCTTTCATTCCGATGACTTTTGGTTTCTTCATGAGAAAATCGGCAAGCCCAACAAGTTTAGCGGGATCTTGGTCCCACATATATTCCTGATTGTGGCGATTAATCATAGTCTTTCATGGTTGCCTTGAGTGTTGACAAAGTATTAAATCCCATTTTTACGAGGATTTTTGGACAACTGGCATTAGAGGATTTATGTGGCCACCTTCTGCGGTGGCAAGGCGATAATGAGGCCTTCTTTGAAGGCGGATGCCATAGCCAAAATTTCAGTCTGTTGTTCGTTCTCAATTTACATTTAAGCTTTTCGTCGATAAACAAAAGTCCCTTCTTTGTGGAAATTTGCTACAAAAAGCATTCGGTTATGTGGCAATGTAGAAATAGCAGGAACTATGACATGAGGCCTTCTATGAGCAGCCCTTGAGTGTTCTTTAAGTCTTTTGTCTTTTGTTCTTGGCTTCACCAATAGATCGACAATTTTTAAATTGGACGGACAAAGGGCTTACAAAGGTTTAGCAGAAAGCCATTCTCACTTTTCTTTAGTGCACTATGGATCTTGGCATGTATAGAACTCTTTATTAATAAATAATAAATGTTGATGTTTGAGGAGACCTACGGTTGCAATTCAGATCTAATTGTGTCAAACAATACCATAACCATAGAGGCCTTATTTGAAAGCGGTGCCATAACAAACTTCAATATATTGTTGGCATAAATTTTTTTATTTAATGCTTAGACTGGCTACTTGCAGAACTTCTATTAATATAGAATGAATGCTGATGTTTGCAATTTGGATCTATTGAGCCATTTTCAAGAACAAAAATCTTATGATAATGATGCACATGCTCGCCACGCGCTAATAAAATATTGTTTGGGGTGCCATCTCATGTCTCATTTCAAGTGTCATGGTTGGTGCAAATAAATGACTTGTTAGGCACATGTGTTCATTCTCTCCACCTACCAAAAAGTTATAACATTGTCCGTGACTAGACATGTTGTTCATTCCATCCTTCACTTCTCTCTCCCCATGTCCCTCCCTGCCCTCTTGCCTTCTCTCTCCATCGCCTCTTACCTCTTGCCTTCTCTCTCCCCTAGGGTTTGCCATCTTGCTCTCACTAGGGTTTTGCCCACATCCCAATTTTTCAGCCCTCTATCCCAAATAGTTGCAAAGCAGATAAATCCCGTTGATTCTAAATATCCACATCTCATGTTGCTTTGTCCCCTAATCTTTTTTTGTCCTAAGAGATTTTCAAGGGCATTTAGATTCCCCATTTTGGATGTTAAGCACCAAAATGCACGCTTTGCATATTACTTTTGCCTAATTTTGTGTGCCTAATTTATGTTTTCTGAAGAAACTGCTAAGGACATTTGGGTCTTGTTTTGGATTCTAAGCATACAAAATAAACCCAGCATAACCCCAACTGTTGTATTTTTGAGGTGAGTCGTATCCCATAGCCCGACTACAGGTGGACGTTGACCATTATTATTATTATTATTAATATAAAGTTACATAGGACATCCCCAAGTCACGATTGATAGAAAAATTGTCACGGTGGGTATTACTCATAAGTGTATCAAGGGTTGTGCTAAGTTGCCACGCAGGTCTTCCCGTCTGGATACAAAGGGCTAGCGAGTCTTCATCCAGACTTAGGTATATGGTGCTAATATTGTTTTCTAGGCAACAAGACCTTGGGAGATGGCCCACAGAGATGAAGATCCAACTTCTATTCACCGCACTGCTGTTTAAATTCAACTCGGTGTTTTGAGAGATAAATGATCCCTTATGTCAATTCTTTGTTGTAGTGCAGCCGCGTTTTATGGTGGGTGAGGGCCATGAGGTGCATTGAAGGTGCTCTTAATCCTTATTCTTTTGAAATAGGCAATCCTTCAAGAGCTACTGCATTGATACTTCCGGATACTGTAATGATATATTATTAGTTAAAGTGAGTTTTGATAATGTCTTGCACCTATCTTTAGCTAGAATGCATTTGGCCATGACGGTGACATATCTAATAATTAATGATTGGACAAACCATCTCTAAGTCTCCTGTAATCGGACAAAAGAAAGGTGATCCATTGTCTCTAAGGCTCCACACCCAGAAGGCGAGATCGTGTTAAATAACTCCCTTATTCATCAACCATGTCATAGTGTAAATGCCATGTGAGCTGATCTGCCCGAAAGGATTGTATCTTTATAGAGCATAAGGAGGACCAAGAGATTAATTCGATGAATCTTTGGTCTCTGCTTGGTCTAATCCCAGCTTTTATGCTGCTGACCATGAATGGAAATTATGATCCATACAACCGACTTTATTCTACGCTTTACATCCCCGTAACCATCTATCCTCTTCCCCTACAATACGGAAAAGAACATTTGGGAATTCCTATAATCTTCTTAAAGATCTTCTATCACCTTCACAACCCTTGAGACTGGGCTAAATCTTGTCCGCCATAATCCATCTATCATTTCACCCAATTGCTCAACCTTACAAACTCCGGTATTGTACAATTTAGTGAACATTGAAGGTGTATAAAGCGCAGAGGGTGCATTCCTCTCCTAAATCTAACTCAATTCCACATACCATTGAGCATCGATGGGAACTAAAATTCTGCACATCACCTTGACTCTAGTACTTTCCTCGTGTGGGGAGATACCTCGACCGGTGAAAATTTATGAAATAAGAATAACCTCATCTCTAGAAGATGAAGGTTTCCTATCTCCCCTTGTTTAAAGCGTTAATACCTAGGAATAGTTAGAGATACATCCTCTGAATAGCCCTCCATACAAATTTGGTACGCGAGAACCTTCCTTCGGACCATTGGTCTTTATCCCAATCCTCCATCCTTCCTATCTCGGCACATTCGACCACACAGCGATTATCTTCCCCAAGGATGAATTTATGAATAATTACCAGCAACTGGTCGTATATATATATTTTTGTGCCAGGGTAGCCGAAGAGTAGTAGATATGGGTAGCATTAAGGATTGAATTAGTTGTCGTCACTCTCCCCATAATGGACAGGGATTTGCAACACCAGAGGTTAACCTTTTTTCGGATCCTTTCTATAATTGGTGACCAAAGGCCTTTCAAATTTTCTCCACGGTTGAGTGGCATATCCAACAGCTTAATAGTCTCCGTAGCCGTAGCTACCATTATGTGATAATTCCATGCCCTAACCCTTATATCAATGGCTTCTTCAAAAGGTCATATGACATCGCATTTAGCGTGATTCAGCCCAATCCCTGATATGGAGTAAAAAGAATTTAACGCATGTTGAAAGACAGGAAAACTCCCATCATGGTATCTTAAGAAAAGAAAGGTGTCGTCTGCATATTGCATAATAGTCAAATTTTGATTGGAGCCTGGAAGAAGTAACCCATTCAACAATTCCTTGGTCATCAAGCTTTTCACCATACAGGTTAAGAGGTTTGCCATGATTAAAAAAGGTAAGGAGCAAGGGGACACCCTGTCACGATCCCCTTTACGAGCTCAAAGAATCGTGTTGTCCATTAACCCGAGAACAAATCGTGCCATATTATTTAAACCCATAACTAGATCTATAAAGTTTATCTCAAAAGCCCATGAGCCATCACACATCTTAACCCACTCCACAGAGAGAGTCATAAGCTCTACGGAAATCTAGCTTCAACATTACACAGTGTGGGATAGCTTGCATAATAGGGCCCCTCTCGCTGCGGATAGTATCAAATATACGGCGGGTGGGCTACTATGCCTTAATTTTTTTACCCTAATTTTTATTTGCTCTAAAAAGTTGCACGAAAGATGTTTTAGAGTCCCCATCTTGGATTTCAAGCACCTTTGTAGGACAACATCCACTTGGTCCAGTTCGAAAGGTAGCAGGAAAAGTTGGGTTTTGCTGATTTACAACCCTTTTTGAACACCCTATCCACCATCATTGGAGATATGACATATGACAGGAAATGTTTTGAGCAGGAGAAGACTGCATCTATCTTTGGCCTTCGATCAGAGCTGAGGAGATGCCACCATATTGAGAAGAATCCAGGTAGCTACGGAAGAGAGCCAGTCACAACTCCAGGTCTTTTAGGGTGGGTCGACACACTCAAGAATGTCTCATAGTAGTGAATTATTGTAGTTATCTCCTAGCTATAGAAATTGGAGCATAGCTCTGCTTTGGGTTCTAGTTCTTCGAAAGAATTTACCAAATTCCAATCTGTTGCTCTCGTTTGCACTTATGATATTCCTGAAAAGCAATCTTCGTGCACTATTATAGGGATCTCGTTTGCATCAAAATCTAGTAAGCTTGATGCTTCTTAATTGGGATGGCGCTACTTGCACTTGGATCTTGACAAAAAACCCAAATTAAAACCAAAGCTGCTACGTAATGGATGGAATAAAGCCCTTTGATTGTAAGTTAGCTCGCTACTAAAATAAAAATTGAGATATGTTTTCACCTTTAATGGGGACCCGATCCTTGGCTCTCAAGCTCCTCAAGGATTCTGAAATACAAGATGAGTGATGGCGAGTTGAAGAAACGTGTTGGCCATATTTAAATAAATCTATCTGCAACTTTGAGAAGACCCGATACACAAAAGTCGAGGAAATTATACATACCCAACGGTGGATTTTTCCTTAGTTCTTGCTCCTAAGGTTTCGGAAAGGGTTTTCTCGGACTCTGTATGTTAGCTCAACACCTTTCATTCCAACCAAGCTTTTGGTTTCTTCATGAGAAAATTGACAAGCCATGACTTAAAAGCCCCAGGATCTTGGTCCCGCGAGATATTCTGATTTGTGGCGGTGTCAATAGTCTTTCATGGTTACTTGTGAGTGTTGACAAAAGTAATGGAAAATCCATTTTTGAGGATTTTGGAAAACCGCATTAGAAGTTTATGTGGCCATCTGCGGAAATGGCGAGCGATAACATGAGGCCGCCTTTGAGGCGGATGCCATAGCCAAAATTCGTCATTGTTCCATTCTCAATTTCTGTTTAAGCACTCGTCGATAAACAAAGTCCCTTTCTTGTGGAAATTTGCATAAAAGCATTGATTTATGTATGGCAATGTAGAAATGGCAAGACTATGACATAAGGCCTTCTATGAGCAGCCATGAGTGTTTCTTTAAGTCTTTTTGTCTTTGTTCTTAGCTTCACCAATAGATCAACAATTTTTTAAATTGGATAGGACAAACAAAGGAGGGCTTAAAGGTTTGGCAAAGCCCATTCTCACTTTTCTTTAGTACTGGATACTGGCATGTATAGAACTACTATTAATAAATAATAAATGGCTTTGATGTTTGAGGAGACCTACCGGTTGCAATTCAAGATCTAATTGTGTCAAGCGATACCATAACACCGAAGACCTTATTTGAGCAGTGCCATAACCAAACTTCAATATGTTGTATAAATTATTTGTTAATGCCTTAGATGGCTACATGCATAGAGAACTATTAATATAGAATGGATCTTGATGGTACAATTTTGGTTGGATCTATTCAAACCATTTTCAAGAACTAAAATCTTGCTGTTAATGATGCACATGCTCATGCTCCCTTCAATAAAATATTGTTTGTTATCATGTCTCATTTCAAGTGTGTCATGGTTACAGGTGCAAATATAAATGACGATGAGCACGTAATACGTTACAATTCTCTCCACCACCAAAAGTTATAACATGATTGTCAAAGCAATGACTAGACACATGGTGTTCATTCCTCCTTCACTTCTCCCCATCGCCCTCCTACCCTCTTGCCTTCTCTCTCCATCGCCCTCTTACCCCTCTTGCCTTCTCTCCCTAGGGTTTGCATCTTGCTCTCACTAGGGTTTTGCTTACACCCAATTTTTTCAGCCCTCTGTCCCAAATAGTTGCAAAACAGGTAATCCCGATTCCGATTCTAACATCCATAGCTGCTTTCGTCAATCTTTTTGTCAGGAGGTTGCACAAAGAGAACTTTAAGATTCCATTGGATGTTACACCCAAAATGCCATGAACCGCTGGCTCCTAATTTTTTGTAGCCCTAATTTATGTTTAAAGCTGGGCGCTAAGGACATTTTGGAGTCCTTGTTTTGGATTCTAAGATACAAATGTGCTTCACAAGTAACCCCTTTATTTGTATTTTTGAGGGTAAGAGTAGTATGACATATATAAAAATTATAGGACATCCCCAAGTATTGATAGAAAGAATTGTCATGTGGGTATTACTCATAAGTGTCAAGGGTTGTGCTAAGTAGTTGCCACACCACTTTCCCTAGCCCTCGATTACTAAAGGCTAATGCCATGTCTGTATTGCTTTCATCAACGGTTTTGTGAAGGGTGTTTGAATTATCATCCAAAGTAAGTTGTGGGCAATGAACCCTGTACATTTTTGGGGTTTTTACATATGAGTTGATCAATGAAATATGGTAAAAGTGGAGACACGTCTTCAACAGATGCCTTTGAAGGGGAGAGACTTCTGCAGTCCTTGTCTTTGTCCCTCTTTGCACTCCGTCCTCGTCTCCAGATGTCACTTCCATATGTTCTCTTGCATCTTTCCTATCTTTCACAACTCATTTACTCAAGGACCCCCTTGGCACGTCCCTGGAAGTTGCAATGGCTGTACTCTTTAGTTTTGCTTCTTCTTAGAGTATTGTCCCTATAGGAAGTGATGGATCTTGGGGACATCTGGCTATCCACGACGGTTTATTCTCATGAATTAAATAAGTATGTGAAGTTACCGAGTCACTCTTTAAATGAATAATAGTACGATTTCTATTCATGTTCGAAGCCCTTAGAAGCGCCTCTAGGACTTAAGGGCTTTTGACGCAGCTTGTCCTAATCGGGCAGAGACATGGCGATGTCTAGGGTTTTTGCCGGCCTCAATCATGCCGCCTTGACTGGAGATCAAGCTGGGGTGTGCTTGGGCTCATTGGAGTGGCCTCCTCCTTCATTGGATATAAGGTTTGGATGCCGGTTTCAGTAGTGCAATGTGGTCTCACAACCGGCCCCTCTCAGGAGCGTAGGGATTTGGCTACACCGCTTTTGGCCATAACTCGCCAAACGCTCATTTGGCATGTTGGGCTCTTTGAAAGCTCTCAGAATCGATTCATTTGATTTGATGCAGGAGGTCCGGATAGTTCCGACGCTTTTGGTGCTAGGGTTTGGCAGCACATTCTTGCTTAAATGAGGACTTCGTGGTAATGGGCTTTGGCTAGCTGTGGAGATTTTGTGGATTAGGGTCTCCATTCTGTAGCTTCTTTGGACGGTATTGACAAGATCTAGTCATAGCTCCTTCAAAACAAAACGAAAGTAACACGGCGGTACAACAAGATGTCATATGGATTCAATGCTGGTTTTCCCAGAGATGGGTATCTTGATAATCTGAGGGAGCCATTATTGGTCGCGATGTGCCCGGAGGCAGGCGGCATCTATCCCTTAGCAGATTAATTCCCCATTGTTAAGGTCCGACCGATAAGTCCCAGATCGCGAGGCCTGATTCCGCCTTTTGTCCCCCTTCCATGCCAGGGCTTCAGTTAATACGTAACCGAACCGAAGCACATCAA